>VZTL01024621.1:82982-100678 GCA_013400535.1 Scopus umbretta | reverse complement strand
AAGCTTCCATACACCAAAATACAAGAAATCGTATTGCACGCAAGAGAACGAACTGCATTAAGATGTAGAAATCATGGGCCTTTGCATGGTTAGTGGAGCATGGTGAGATGGGAGGAAAATGTCTTTGAAAAGAGGAACTGAAATCTCAGGACTGTGTAGCCAGTTGTTCCCTGGCAGTGTCCTGGGCCACGTGTAGAAACCAGAACAGGCAAATTAGCAGCGGAGTCCAGTAAAGGACAGTTTCCCTGGAGTGTGCATGAGTTTCCCCTAAGCACTCTTTTCAGCACAGTCAACCTACAGAGCGGAACCTCGGTGTCAGCTCCATAATGTCGTTCTCCCACGTCGCAGACGGTCCTTTCCTGTGCTTCTGAATCCTGTATTTAAAGGTAGCAAGCAATTGAAATAGCTCTTATTCATCAGGGGGACTTATAAATTACAGATGAATCCAACTCAGTGCCTCAAACTAAGCTACTTGGGACCTCAGAAATATGAGAGAATGCTACTACATTAAAGTGAAATGCTTCAGTTTCAACAAATTGACATTTTGGAAAGAAAAAATATTTTATCATAGGGGTTGGAAGGTGGAAATAAGTGTCTGGGGGGTTTTTTGGAAAGCATTGAAGCAAGTTGAGGACTAACTTCTCTTTTTAAAAATCTCATCTGGTTCCTAGCTATATCTTTCATTGCCTTTGAAAATTGGGTCCTTTATTAACGAGAGTTAAATTACCTAATACTGAAGAAAGAATTTAAAATAATTACTTCCTAACCCCTATTGCAAAGCCCTGAAGCACAAGGCTTTATTACCCTTATCTTAACTTTCTTAACTACTAATGTTTCAGTAGTTAGAAAATTATCCGTTCCCTTTTGAAAATCCAGCTGCAGTTATTTTTTCCACATTTTTATTAGCCCTCCGTATATTGATAATAATTGCACCATATTGAGGTGTTTCAGGAGAAGATATTAAGGCCAATCAAGTGAATAATTCAACATTTTAAAAATTGTCTGAACACAAATTTACACAATAGCCTGTGACAAAAGAATCTTTAGGGGACGATCAAATAAATAACACCCATTTTTCAAGAACACTGCAACACTATCAAAAGAATAATACAGACCTCTTTTTTAATGGTAAGCTATTATTATTCATGTATGTTGGCAATTTTAAGAGCTCTGAAGCTGTGCTCTGCAAAGTTCTTATGTGCTACTTTGGGAAGAGGCAGTTACTACCAGCAGAGATCCCAGTTTGGATATCTCAGCCGCATTACCGGCTGTGCCTCTGAAGGCAGCTTCCTTAAGCCCTGCACCTTACTTTTCCCATTTATATGACAAAAAAAACCATATTAGTGTTCTTTTATAATATGGCTAGAAGGCACATGTGAGAGTAACATATAAGTATATACATCCCACACTTTGCTGACCTGGGAGTGTATGCATTGCCTGGAAAGCATTTCCCTCTTGTCCTTTTTACTACAATATTTTTCTGGCAGTTAGTGTAGAAGATGAGAAACCCACACAAAGCTATAGCTTAGCTGGTACTGTGATTTCAGAGGAAAAGTTTTTGGCTCAGTTTAAGCTTGGATTTGTCAGACAGTGCTTTTGGAGTGCCCTGGATTTGGTGGGCTTTCAGCTGCATCTCAGCAGCCTTTCCTTCAGAGTCCAGAAGGTAAGACATCTCCATGCAACAGCAAAAACTATTCAACTATAAAAATCATTGCTAACCTCTTATCGAATGAAGCTTTCCAGCTGCAAACTCTCATGTACCTGTAAGAGGATTCACCTGCTTACAGCCCCCCGTGACCCACTCTCCTAAGAGGCAGAGCCTCCTTAAAGCAAGGAGAAGAGCAGGATAGGACTTTCCCATCAAGAGGTTTGAAGCCTTAGTAGTCCTGCTCAGCTCACGTGGGCTTGGATGCATAAGCCTTCAGCTGCCAGGGGTAGGTGCTTGCCTAGTGCAGTCTGTTCCTTTAGCTGCTTTTTCTTAAACTTGTTTTGTAAGGCTTGATAATGCAAGCAGCTGGAGTCTTGATTTCTCTGTGCTTTCTGATAAAAGCAACTTTTTCTGATAACAGCACCTTTTTTCTGGTGTGTTTTTTTTTGTTTTGTTTTGTTTTTTAAACTTTCTGATAAATAATGCTTTAAAATCTGGAAGGCAAGCGAGCTACCTGCCTGGGATGGTGGTTATGCGGGGCTGTTCCCGGTGTGGGCGTTCTTACTGCCGTTGGAGCTTGAGCTGTTCGAGGCAAAGCAGCAAGTGCGTGCAGATTGTACCTCTAAATCCAGAGAGCCTGCACACCTGGGTTTTTGAGTTTAGAAACGTAATGGTCTCAGCACTGTTTTCTTATCCTTCTGTCTCCTTAAGATCTCCTCTTCCCCCTGACATGTATCCTGCAGTGACTGGGAGCTGGTGGGTGGGTGCAGCCTTTCTGGGCAAGCCCGTATCTTCTTTTCCTGTCACCACAACAGTCCTTTTTCTCTTTTGTGAGGCTTTTCTGTGAACAGCAGTTTAGTTTGACATTGTTCAGTCAAGGTGTTACTTCTGTATCGGGGATTGCAAGCATCTGGCTGAGTTACAGAAAAGAAAGCGGAGCTTTAGGAGCTCTGTCAAACTTCCTGATGTTATTTGCTTCCCTGCCACTGACTCAAACCCAGAGTAAAACTGAGTGGGTGAGAAAGTTGCAGAACAAATGTAATCCTATGCAGAGTGGAATTGCCAATGGGGTTTGTTAGCCAGTGGCACCAAATGAAGAGTTTAAAATCTCTTTTAGTGAACAGTTTCTTCAAATGACTGGCTTGTTAGATCTGAGTAGAGCTTGCCTTGTTGGATAGCGTTCACACTTTGGAGTTGAATCTGGCTGCATTTGCAAACACTTTTTTTTTATTTGCAGGGTGATTGTTACCACTGCCGGGGTGGTATCAAATGCTGACCAATGCTTGGGTTATCAGACAATACTGCCTATATCTTAAAACATCCAACTTCATCTTTCTGCAAGAAGGGAATATTTGGAATTACGGTTATGAAATGCAAGGGAAGAAAGATGGGTACTGGGCAGGTGTGCTGTGAGGGAGGTTGCTGCGCTGATGGGTACAGCTGCCCGAGGGTCAGAAACCACTGTGCCAGAACTGCTGCGGAACATCCCGAGATACAGGCGAGACACCAATCTCTGGGTGGGAAGAGAGGCACAAACAGATGAAGTACCAAACCTCAGTGCCAGACAAGGGCCCGGGCTCGTATGCTCTCATGCTCTCCCCATTGGGCAACTCCGTGTGTTAGAGCCCTGCTCCCCTCCCAGCCCCCCGAACTTGCCGTATCTGCTTCGGGTGCCCTCCTCTGTCAAAGCGAGGGATGTAGCAAGAGCTGAGGGTGGGATGGACCTTAGCAGCGGCTCCTCTTTTCACTGCTCTCTATTTTTCCGTGCTGTTGATTTATTCCTTCAAGATTTAGCTTCCATTTACTGGGGGTGTTTTTATTACTACTATTCAAGAGTTTGGGGCAGTAAAGAACCATCTGTATCATCAGTCTCTTCTAAGGCTGTCTTTGGTACTCCCCTGCCTCATTTTTCAGAAGACAGTGGGTGTCACAAGTCTCTGGATTTGGAACTTGTTACCTGGCTCCCTCTGCCCCTCGTTCTTCAAGATGCATACTCTCTGGTGATAAAAACCCATTAAAGCCTGCATGAACATTGGCTTTGATATTTATTACTCTCTCCTAAATAATATTCTGAGATTTGGCTGCCCTTCTTGCTGCTACTTAGCCTCCTATCGCTCACTCTGAGCAGCTGGGACACTAGTTTTTGCCTCTTGTCTCCTAAGCCAAACTTCAGCACGGGCTATAAAATGGTGATTTGATGGGAAGAGCACAGGTGACAGGAAACCATGGTACCTCAGGCTTGATTTAAAGAAGGGGGAGGCAGTCATAGCTGCAAGAAGTAGATTGATGTTAATGGTTTTATCAAATGATGAGAGTCTGGCTGCTCTGTTAGTGAGGCTAAGCACCCGGGGTCTGCTGTGCTAGGCACTATACAAATCAGATGCAGAAATGCCCCCATTTCTAAAGAGCTGGTCTTATAATGAGATGACAGCCAAATGAGCTAATTTGTACATGCTTGTACACAGAGAGATAATAGAGCCAGCAAGACCACACAGCTTCTGAGTCATGGGCTAGAGCCAAAGGCACCAAATAGAAATACTTTAGGAAATGGCCTCAAGTTGTGCCAGGGGAGGTTTAGGTTGGATATTAGGAAAAACGTTTTTACTGAAAGAGTGGTGAAGCATTGGCACAGGCTGCCCAGGGAGGGGGTAGAGTCCCCATCCCTGGAGGGGTTAAAAAAATGTGTAGATGTGGCACTTCAGGACATGGTTTAGAAGTCATGGAGGTGTTGGGTTGACGGTTCGACTAGATGATCTCAGAGGGCTTTTCCAACCTTAATGATTCTATACTTCTCCTAAATATATCCTAGGGCTATTCTTTGCCTCACAAGGTGTCTTTTGATTTGAAGTAGCAGATTATTTCAATTGTTCATCAGTTAAATATGTAAAGGTGGCTTCAGGTCAGCTCTTGGCATTGTTGGTCTCATTGGCTTCATGGAGATCAATGCTGCAATAGGGAATTTCATGTATTTAACGTAAAGCTCATCCTGTGTTTGGAAACCTGCTCAAGTCAGCACAGCCTCAAGAGGTCGGGGAGTTGTTAAAGTGTGTACACTGTTTCCAGTTTTAAGGACCTTGCTCTTGCAGACCATTCGGAGGAGGTGAGCCTTGTTCCTCCGAAATGCCTGTGAGTTCTCCTGGATCCATGTGCTCAGACAAGAGAATCAGGGCCACAGCAGATGGGCGGGAGGGCTGCACATCAGAACTGCAACCCAAGAAAAATAGAACTGATGGTTTTATGAAGATGGCTGAATTATTCAAATCAATAGTTTTAAGCACTTAATACCTAAAGTGGTTTGAGTGTTGGTTATAAAAGCCTGTGTAAACATAATATATAAATACTTGGTAATTGACAGCTCATTCTGGGAAAATACATCTCCTCTAAGTTTTGTGTGTATATACTGCTTGTTCGTATACATAATCATAATTTACGTCTTTACGGAGTGTTCAGGTATTAATCAACTGTAACAATAATACAGTGAGTTAGTGCTGAGTGCATCTCTCATGGCACCGTCTGCTTGGATAGAGGAAAATATTGGCTAAGGAGCTGGCAAAAGAGCTGTTTTGTGATTTAGCAGGAAACACTGTAGGAGGCTGAGCTTTGTAATAGTCGGAGCTAACTACAAATTAATTCAAAACTGCACATTTTGTATGTACCCTTGTCACCAGATCATCAGGACCTCATGGTCTCCACTGAACTGCTGGAACTGGTGTCTGAAGTGAACTTGAGCCTTCAAACCTCGGCTGGACTGTTAGAAAATACAACGTGGGGGAAAATCCTCCTTTGCCTGAGGGCAGGTGGCGAGTGTGTCTGCCTTTGGGATCCTGAGGACTCCTGCTGTGATTCCATACTCATCCCGAGGTACTGTGGTGTTCTAGGAAGTATTGCAATGTATGTCTGTCAGTGTACGTCCCAAGTGAATTTAGAGCAGTCAGTTATTTGTACATCTGCTTGGGCTAAACCCAGTGGTGGCAACACCAGGACCACAAACAGACGGCAGAAACACATACTGCAGAAATGAGACGTGTATTTTTCTGGGCACTTGGCAAAGTTAGGGCTTTCTCGCTTCTCTTTCCTGTTCTCAGTCCCCGACTTAACTCACAAGAAGAGCATCTAAGCCCATGTTTTAAGTTTAGCCATAAATTTAGAGGGGTATTTTCAAAGTCATGAATGGAAGCTAAACAGCCCTTTAGCTCCGATGGATTTGAGTAGAGCTTGGAAATCTCCTTGATCCCTGGGATTTAACCATGTGCTTGAAGTTTAAGTGCATGCTGAGGCTCCTCTTCCATTTAGCTCCTTATCCCAGCAGAACAGTTTTCTTAAACATCATTTCACCGATTGAGCCAGGCTTCCGCATTCCTCTCTGTCCCCAAGGGAGTCCTGGTGTTTTGCTGCTGGAAACTTTATAAGGCAAGGTGATGGGATACCAACCTTTTGCATCCAGCATCTTTGGCTGGCTAAAAGGTGTTTGGATTTGTAAAATGTTTATTAAGATAAATAACATAAACTGAGAAGATGAAATGTTTTAAAACCATACCTACTCCCGTGTTATGTCTGCTGGCTGATAAATCAGAGTACTCTTATCATCAACTTTTCATGCATTGCAATGGACTTGGCAAAGATTAGCAGAAGATGAAAGCCCTTTATTACCCTCATCTTCAGACTTCTGAACATTCGCACTCAAGGGCAATTTCCCACACCTTATCTGGATGGAGACAGCATTGATTTAGCTTACATTAACCTTTTAAGACCTATCCGATTACACTGGATACATTTCACTTGATAAGAATTTAACTCAAGTTTAGTCTCTGCCGTTCTTCCATGCAGCCAAGTCCTGTAGCGTTGTATTAATCACGATCAGGCAGTCTGCTTCCAAACTTTCAGTGGTGAAGTGTTTTTAATCACAATTTTAGTTCTAAAATTACTGACTAATCTTTGCAGCCACCTCACTCATTTTAAATCAATTGTTCTTGGGAACATTTAACTTTCTAACAAAAAGTCTTTGTGCTACACTGTTTCAAGGCTAACTTAAGGCAAGTTAAGGATGTAATTCTCAGACCATCCTACTTATGTTCTGTACAACCTCATTCTCTTTTGCGTCTCACCTAGTTGTCATTTTATCAAGATTCATGTCCTGGCTTTCTGTTTGGAGTCTGGGGAAGCATTTTGTAAGATGAAGTCTTGTGGCAGGTAGCCGACTTCTTTGCACAAAACCTGATCTGGGCCTGCAGACAGACAAAGAAAGCCTGTGGTATTTTATACCCACGTGTCTAGTAAATGATAAGGAACCTCAGATAGGAGTTCTGCATCTTTCTAGTCCTGCTGAGGTCATTTCACAAGTGCAATGTCAGGTGGTAACTAGAGGCCCTTGTGTGTGACCCACAAGGTGCAGGAACAAGGAACTAATGGCCTCGGCCCAGCCGCAGAATCGTGCAGATGGCTGACGCGCGAGCCCTCAGGGTGCTGTTTGCATAGCCTCAGCTTGCTGAGGGGAACAGCCTTATCCATGTCTGTGAACTCAGAGTTCCCATCAAAGAGGAACCGCTTAGGAAGGAAAATAGTTGCAGTTTAATACCAAACCTGAGGTGTCTGCACAGCTTGAGTACCTGCTTCATCGTGCCTGTTTACCATGGATGACCCTACCTGGGGCTCTGCTCTGCGTGATGACGATACGCAGCAGATGACTCTGTCATTATGTTAATAAGGTAGGAGACCTCTGGCACAAAACTCGCAGTTAGGTCTGGTACTTGTTAAAACAACATATTTAAGACATGGTTTGGTTAACCCTGTGCAGCGTTGTCCACTCCTACTGCTACTCCTCTCCTTGACTTAATAAACCCTGTCAGGGGAGATCTGGACTTAGCAAGGCTATCAAACTCCAGGGAGTAACATTGCGTGACATCTTGTGACATGTATATTACACGGCTTTTGGAAGGAAGCTCACATCACCTGGGAGAGGAAATGTTTTTCATACCCCTGGGAACTAATTATGTCAGTTCAGCTGGAAGCAGAGTTTTTGCACCACACTGTTTTGTCCTTTTCAGTATTTTGCCATTTGATTGATTGCCTATTCTGCTCCTTTCGCACAGATTAGTGAGGCCATAAATGGAGAGAAAACAGAAGAGGCGGCCCCATAAAAACAACCAAATACTGAAGAGATCAAAGTAGCACAGCACAGGAACATAACTATAAGTCACTGACTGCAGGTGGCATTAAAGATGTGGAGGGCTTGTTCTCATGGAGATTGTAATAAGAATAGTAAATGACATAGAACTAATCTTGGCTCAAGATAAAATATTTTCAATGACTATGGAAAAAACAGTGGGGGTGGGTTGAGAGGGAGAATGGGACATAAATATTCCTGAGAAACAGGTTAAATAATTTTCCCTCAAATAATCTATTAGCTTTTTATAGGCATCTGCTTTTAATAGAAATTTGAGGGGTGGGAGGGGAAGCAGGGTTTAAATCTATAATGGTAGATGAAACATCGTCTGGCTCCCCTATGAAAGGGTATAGCACAGCTGAGACCTTTTCTCCCCAAAAGGCAAATGGCTTTTCCTCTGCAGAAAGTGGGTGTCTTGTCCATGCTGAGTCTCAGGAGCAGTCACTCTAGGTGGACCTTGGAGCTCTGCCCTCCAGCTGTGCCCAAGCATTGCCCCAAGTACTGGGAGCTGCTGCCTTGGGATGAAACCACTCCAGGGAGTTCATTGTAAGTTAACCCCCTTGGATGCTTCTGTGTCAGTGCTTAAGTTGATGACCTCTTTAGCGTAGCGATAGATACCTAGTGAGTGAGAGATCCATTTCAGACTTTAGCTGGCATTTTTCACATAGGAATGGCACCATTTCAGGAGCAGAAGAGGGATGTAATCTTGCTGACAGCGCTCCCATTGCAGGCAAATAGGCTGGTGTGTGCCTTGTGTTTCTCAGTCCTGCATGTGAAGATTTCTGGGCTTTTTCCAGCATTCAGCGAAGGAGAGGAGACATAGGATGGAATAGTTTCTCCATTTACTAAAGTTTTGCAATTTCTAGCCATTGAGTTCTCCCTGGGAAGTTGCTTTCTTTTATCCCAGGAGAGTATTGCATCATGGTATTGCTGCTGGGTGCGTTGTGTGCTGGTGCACATGGAAGTAATGCACACCAAGTACCGTAGCCTGTTAGTGTGGGTTTTTATGTCCTTCTGGATATATCAATACTACAGACATTGGGAGCATATTAGTTGAACATGAAACTACGCTTGTGTCTGGACATCCTCTTGGAAGGCTGACCAGTAAGGATTCTGAAGAAATCAAAGCTTTGGGGTAAGCTATCCATGCTGTTAGGAGTCGCTGGGACAGACTGAGCGCTGCGCCTCTGTGTCAGTGCAAAGTCAAATTGCTGAGCTTCAAACATCACAGGAGGCTGGTGTAGCGAGGAAGCCCGCTGGGCATTTTGTACTGTCATAGAAGCACTCGGGTAATCTGTCCTGTTAGCTGAGACTGGTGACTCTTAGCTGCAGAAAATAACTTATCAGGCAGCTTGAACTAGTTTGAGACAGTGACATTTCACCACAGCCTACTGAAAACAGGCACAGGAATTGTTATAAAACTTCCTATCGGGCCAGCCTGTACTAATTCTTTTTTCAGCTGCAGTTATTGCTGAGACTTAAACTATTTACCTAGCTAGACTGACCCTTCTGCTGCATCAAAAACTTTGTGCAAGGGCAAATCTAAACCTTTGTATCTAAAATTTCAATAAAGAAGGAGATGAACAAGAATGTACTAACCCTTGACTACTAAATTTATGAACTTGCTCGTATTAACCTTTTGTTTTATTGCCTTTATGGCCATACTATAAAATATAGCCATAGTAAAATATCTGCGTATTTGAACTCTGCTGCCTGGAATGGTTTGATTCCTGAAGACGAAGAATCCTTTCTCCTGTTGTGAGATACCTCAAGGGAGTTGTGGGGGTAACGACGGTGGCTTCTCTATGTTCAAGCCTGCCTACAGCTAATATAAATGAGAAGACTACTGTGACTCAAACTTGCTGCTTCTCATGGTCCACGAGGGCTTGGCAGTGCTACATGCAGTTGGAGTAGGCTCTCTGTGCCACCAGCTGCGTGTAGATAGAGTATGTGATGAGTAGTCTGAAGGCTGTGAGGGGTACCTGCTGAGATCTCCTGGGGGGAAGGAGGGAAGAGGACTTGTAAATCGTGCAGTTTGGCAAGGTCTCTGTGTGCTTCTAGGCTCACATGTCTGAAGCCAGAGAGGCACAGGAAAAAATAAACAGTGTCATCTGTGACTGGGTTTTCAGAGTTGTGAGTTTTCTGTGCTATGTACAGAGAAGGCTCAGGTCTGCAAGAGCTCTGCATATTAGTTGGAGCATCCCATTAGCTGGGGTGATATGGAGGTGAGCAGAACATAAATGCAAGTATTCTTGAGTTCCTCACGCTGGCAAATGGTGAATTCTGGTTTCAGGTCTCTGGTGTGTATTGCTATTTACAACTAGCACTGTGATAGTGCTGAAAAAACCCATTACAGACAAGGTTGTCCTTGTTCCCAGAGCTGCATCTCTTAATCTATGCAAAGCACTCCTTGAACTCATGACACCAAAACTGGCAAAACCTCAGGCTGTATAAACCAAATTCTGCTGCTTTCTGCCCCAGCTAGCTAAAGCAGTGTCCTCCAGAGCTCCTGATCCCAAGATGTCATCACGGGTGCTGTAGGCAACCTGGAGAACCCGAGAGGCAATGGCAGATGGTTAGTCCACATCACCACGGGTATCTGTAAAGCTCTAGTAATTGCCATGGGACACTTGAATTGGAAGACCACTGGGGGTGGGGGTGGGGAGGAGGATGGAAAGTGTGGCTTTTCTTTTTTTTTTTTCTTCCAAGCTGAAGAGCTAAGAGTTCTTTAATTAAGCCTTTTAGTCAAAAACAGCCAGAAAAATGCCCTCAGTTTGTCATGTCATTTAAAAGAGCATGCAGGCAGTCCCTAACTTCAAGCACCTGAGCAATCCTGACAAAATGAATGGCCTGGTCCAGGTTTCACACCTGCGTAAGTACCCAGCTGCACCAGGAGCCTATGGTTCAGACAGTAATGAATCTCCACAAATTTGCTCATCGGAACCACTTACTGTGATATTTCTGTGCCTTTTTTTAAATGGGATGAGCTTCAGCACTAAGTATGGTACCATGTCTCTGGGCACTGTCCCTACTAATAGCTCTGCTGGGCTGGTAATGGCCACAGAGCCAGTTGCTGGTGCAAGGTGGCACTAGCAAGTCTGAAATCATTGCAGATCAGCTCAGTTTCTGTGTGTTTTGCCATATCCCTAATGCTATTTTACATTGATGAGCTCATTATAGAAAATGAGCTGTCGCAATACCTATCATCACAGCGTATGGTTAAGCGGAAAATAGGCCTTTTTTTTTTTTGACAGCTCTTGGACATGATGGGGAATTCGTACCTTCACCGGATGTGATAAATTTGCAAGGGAAATTATACGGCAACATGGGTTTTGCGTTATTTCTTGGAGCTGACGGGAGTGCTTTGCAAGTATATTCAACAACTCCAGTCATGTTGATTAGCACTGATGGCAGTGTATCTAATGGCCTCATCAGAATTGCTTGTAAACCGATTGTCCTACTGGAGTAGTTATCTAGGAGCTTAAACAGCTATGATAGCATCTATTCTGCAAGCACCTGGCCATGTGTGAGTAAATATAGCAGCACTAAATGCTGGAGGTACTGTAAGCAGCAGGCTGAGAAACTCTGCTGGGATCCCTAAAATTTGGAACTGAGCATCTTGAGGGTAATGTCACTTAGCCGGAGCCAAAGCCCACTGTTGTCAAGGAGGGGAAAAAGCATTCCCATTGATGTTAATGGATTGTTTAGTTCTGGCCCCTTTTTGGAGGGGGGCTTGATGTAACGTGTACGGGCTCGGGACATCATTGTTTTGGCTATCAGCTAGCCAAGGAGACCAGATAATCCTCAGTTCGCACTTTCAATGCACAAACTCTCACAAAACAAAGCTTTACCCAGGAAGAGGAGTGTTGCTGTCGGGGTTTTGGAGATAGGCTCTGATTTTTGTTGGCCTGCTGCTTGTATTGCAGGAAGAGGTGTTAAAGACTGACTGGAAAGATAAAGCTGGTTCCTACGGTGACATACAGTATCATCCAGTCCTTTGGATTTAGACAGGGCATCCAGATGGATAGAGCAAAATTCAGTTTCCTTATCCACTGCAAGCCCTGGGAGCTTTAGAATAAGGCAGGAAAAGCAGGTTTATTTCAATAACAAAACTCCAGGGCTTTAATCTGAAAACTCAGCACGCAAGGTGCATCACTTAGAGACAAGGCGTAGAGGATATAATTGGACATGATTTTGTGTCCTTGGTAGCAAAAAGCATCTGGATGCTTCTAAACCGAAGGCCTTGCTGGTTCACGCCCTTGTCAGCAGCAGTAACTTGTGGATGGTTCATCCTCATGCTGCAGAGCCCCTCGCCTTCTCCCTCCCTCCTGTACCACGGCTTGACCACGTGCCCTCCCTTGAGCTCTGTGTGTTTCGGTGCGTTTTGCACAACCAAATCCTCTCGTGAAGGGTGTCTGCAAGCTTAAAATTGTGTGTATATTATAATATGCTAATCCCCTCCCTCTTCCTCCAGCCTTAACTGCCTCATTTTCCAAAGGGAATTGACTTTCTCTCGGAGGCTTTGAAGGAATGTTTTCCATTTCTCTGGTAAGATCCTGTATGCACACTAAACTATTTCTATTCATCAGAAACTCTCTAGCCTGAAACTGATGCTCCATTTATCTCTTCTTTGAAGCCTCCACAGAGCTCATGAAGCCAGGCC
This sequence comes from Scopus umbretta, assembly GCA_013400535.1. NCBI lineage: Eukaryota > Metazoa > Chordata > Aves > Pelecaniformes > Scopidae > Scopus > Scopus umbretta. Next base: position 88,204 of record VZTL01024621.1, on the reverse strand, counting down.
TGGCTGGCTCGGTTGCCGTGTGCCTGTGTTCTTATTAAAGTGGTGTTATGAGTTAGGAGTGGGACTCTGGACTCATAGTCTATTTATCTCCTCCTGCTATATCTTCTTCCCGAGTCATCAATATCTGTCTAGTGGATGGGCAAAACTCAGCTTTGGCTGCTGTCTGGAGACCATCTCGCTGCAGAAAAGCAAGTTGTGTTCAATTGTTCCCCATCCATCATCAGCTAATGAGTGTCCCATGTCTGATTCCAGTAACTTACAGTGTCCCGGGTGGCTTAAAGGATGGAGCCCTGATGGAGGAGCCCAGGTTCCCTCCCTGCCTTTGCTTTCTCTGCTGATGGACCACGGGCAGATTCCTCCCCTCCGCTTTGGCTTCTCCCACCTCTGCGAGCAGAAGAATCGCAGGCTGTGGTGTCCTTGGGGACCTAGAGATGAGCAGCCCAAACAAGAACCAGGCTCTTCTACTGAGGCTCCGTACTGACGTATCCAAACTTCACAGCGATTCCTCTGTGTTAACTTGGAGCTGTGTTGTTGCTGCCTCTTTTTGTTTTGGCCTTTTTTTAACTTTGGAAAGCATATCTAACAGGAAGAGAGATTTTTAAATGCTGCAGAGCCCTCTTTTTAATGAGTTACGAAGCATGCTGATTTCCTAATTAATATCAATAGTTTGGCAATTTGGGGGAGAAGGGAAGTTAGGAGTAACTAACTCTTATACAGTAATACAACTGTTGCCTTCTCAACACTTTTTTCATGCAGTGGTAGCTAATGGTGTTGACTGTCAGAGGAGAAGAGAAAGACAAAGACACTCGTGTGCTATTGTATATACAACGTCATGCTATACCCAGTTATTTTAAAACCTGCTTATAATAAACTCTTCCCCATGAATCCTGAAGGTTTCTAGGCTTGGACTTGCAGACTATAGAGGAGTAATAAGGTTGGGACAAGGGTCTGAAATAATTTCTGAGGGTATCAGAACTTATGGAATGTTTGAAAAAGACCACTCTTGCCCAGCTGCAAGGTTGGACAAGTGAGCCCTTAATGCGGTAGCTGGGTTTTATATATAAATATAAATAGATGACAAGGAAGATGAGGAAGCTGCATGGCCCACAGCAGTAACTTCCTTAGCATTTAAAGTTCAATGGTGTTTGATTACTCCACACCTGCCTGCTCTTCCAAGGCTGAAAGCAGAAAAAATAATCTCCCCTGACATGCAAATCCAGCAAATCTAGATGCAGTTGAAGAGAGTAAGAAATAAATCTGGAAATCTGAGTCACCAATTTCAAACCATTTCTTGATAGAGATTTGACTGATTTTCTTCCCCCCCTTCTTTCCAGTTCATTCAAAAAAGGCTGTGTGAGAGAGAACGAAGACTTCTCATACTTTTTGCACCATCATCTTGGAAAACAATATGTATGGCTTTTGTGGACTGTGTTATACTGGAGTAGTCGGGTATTTTCCAACAAATCTGCTAAACTTCTAACACCAAATGTTTTGAAATGAATGTTCCTTCACCTTGCTGTACCATTTCCATCAAGAAAGCTCCCCAGATCAGGGCGCTCTGTGTGCTTCGGATCCAAGGCTGCCCTTAGAAACACCTCCCACAGAACCTAATAGCTCACTTTGCCTTGAATTGAGTTCAAATCCCACTAAACTCAGGCTGCTCCAGTGTAAGTGCTATTCACTGGCCTTTATATTTTTTTAAGGAGTTTCAATTTCTGTGAATGAGTAGATTAAATAAAGCTTATTGGGAAGGGGGAGTGTGGGGGGGAGAAACTTTACATGAGACTGCAGCAGTGCTGAGGAGCAACAACTGGCTCGTACTAATGGGGCTCCGCTTGCTGAAGGGCATCTTCTCTGGTTTGCGTCCTCTACCAAAGGAGAAGCTTCTGCCTGTGGGGAAAACAGGTGTCAAAACAGTGCTGGGGAAAAAAAACCCAAAATTATCTTACTGATTTATTGATTTTTTATTTTTTTTTAATGGAAGACTAAGGATTTTAAAGATAAGCAAGTATGTAGCTGCCCTGTACAGTAGAGGTTTTGCCCAGTTTAGAAAAATAGCAGGCATTGTTGCTCTAGTTGGAAATATCCAGCTTGTCTGAAATGAGCTGGTTCTTTGATGCTCCTGTCCCAGGACTAACAGTCTGAGCAGCCACGTAGGGACTGTGCTTTTGTTGAAACAAGGGTGCAGCTGAGCTCAGTAAGTTGGACAGTTTTTGGGAGACAGTAATAGAATGTGTGCCATCATTAAAAATCAGTAATAAGGACCTTGTCATCACCTGCTGTGGCAGTCAGATTTCTTTTTTTTTTTTTTTACCCATTGAACTACAAAACCCTTTAATAGCTTTTTCTAAGTAAGAGTTGGTCTTTCTAAAACACTATTTTGTCATCCAAGTTCATCACAGTCCTAACTCTTCTTGTATCAAAGGAGAAAGCCAGCCCAAAATGTATTAAATTGGATGGAAATCAAAAATGGCTATGAATTTGTGTCTCATAATACCATCCAAAACACTCCCCAGCTTTCCTAGTCTTTGAACCAGTGCACTGAGCTGATACTGGCATTTATCATTCCAGCTGGATTAACAAATTCCTGGACCAGCAAAAGCATTCCTATGATTCAGGGGAGCAAGACAGGTGTGTCTTCCCTAATAAGTCAGACCAGATGGAATGGGTGTCAGGCCAATACTTCCCATGAAAAAAAAAAAAAAGATACCTTTTATGCCAAGGAGCATTGGTGCCAGATACATGGACGGAGCAGGACAAAAAGAGCATACAACTGCAGATGGAAAGAGGAACTGTTAGCATCCACATCGCAAGGGTTGTGGCACGTGGTGACAAATGGTGAATGCCCCTACCTAAGGCTGGCCGGGGCGATGAGCTGTGTACATGTTCAGAGCGTTGGGAGAGATGCTGTGATCTGCTGTTCCTGTCCCAGAATGACGCTTGGCTGACTGAAGCCTGCCAGAGCCAGGTGAATGATCCCCAAGACTGCCCAGGCTTGGGGCTGGTGCCAGACATCAAACTGCAGCTATTGGATTCCTGTGGCCTGCACCTGCCCGGCTAATTGCTCCTGGGTGGAAGATGTGCCTTGCTTAAAGAGCAAATGGCAAAGTACAACATGATAAAACCAACGTAAAAACAAGTTGAGAGGATGTTGTTGCTTCCAAAGGCAGGTCTTCCAACACTACAGAGTTAACAATATGCTGAGACTTGCGCTGTGCCGGCAGGACGTGGGAAAAAGCCACCGTCCGTGGGAACAGCGGCGTACTTGTCATCCCAGTGAGACAGCAAGGCAGAATCTTCCTCCTGCAAACCCCAGCAAATGGTAAGTTTACCTCAAACTTAGGTTTTAGAGGAACCAAGAGTAGCAGTGAAATTGGACTAAACGCTACTGTCAATGCTTAAAAAGGTAAGGGGAAGGGTTTTGGAAACGTCAACATTTTGCTTTGACTTTCATCACGTTTTCATTATTTCTTCTAACCAAACTCAGTGTAAGGTAATACAGGCTTTAGGGGGTGGGGGGAAAGACATATCTCAGTGGGTCTGCAGGTTTTTGTTTGATTTTTTTTTCTTTTTTTTTTTTAGTTGTTTTCCATTTCAGTTGTCTTAGTTCAAATGTATAAATCCTTGCAGAGTTGACTCATATCAATAAGCTTCAAAGAAACCGTACTGCAAGGAAGGAATTGGAGGGTGAGGAAAAATGTCTTCTCGTCTTGGCACTAACCTTGCTAAAGTGAGAAGTGTTGCAGGGGTGGGAACGTGTCCCAGGGTTTGGCAGCGGTATTGGCTTGCGCTGGCCTGGAGTGTGCACAGCTATCGCCTCAGTCTGCCTGTGCTCCATCTGTAAAATGAGATGTAATAATTGCATTTGCAGATATCATTTGTGAATAGGCACATGCTTCCAAACAGCTGGAGTCACAGAAGAACACACTGAGCCAGTCCGCCCCAGCTGCACTGCTTGTGGGTGTGCTGCCTCCCTCCTTCCCCTCCGTGTCCGTGTTCAGGCTGTGCCGTGGGCTGCCGGGCTGTGTCCACGGCAAGACCCCAGGAAGGCGTAGGGTGACTCCTGAATGTGCCTGCAGTGTTGGAGGTGCACGTGGGCTTTGCGTTGGTCCCACAAGTTTTGCAGAGCAACTAGAAAGGCTCTGCTGTGACTTCCCCTCTGCCTCACGCACACCAAAGGGAACGGAGATTTCTCCCGTGTGGTGTAACAAACCTGGACCAGGGCTTGGGGCTCCAGGACACACGTCTTGCCCACAGTTGAGGCCTGACTGAACTGCTGGTGGGGATGGACATTGATATCCTCTCAATTTTGGCCAAGCCGGAGTACTTGGAAAGAGCAGGATCGCTATTCCATCCCACTACCAGAGGACTTCAGGACCTGGGCACACACGCACGTGCTGCCAGTGCCCTGTGACAGAAAACCTGGCTGCAGCCTCTCCCCGTGAAGGTATCTGCTGGAGCCACAAGAGCTTACCAACACGATAAAAAAAAATGTATCTGGTTTAAGATTCTTCTTCAAATTTCAGTTTCTTCTTGGTATTTTTTTTTTGTGTACATCATTTCACTAGTTCTCAAGCAGTTACCAATTACAGGTGATTAAGCACATGAAAAGTTCTGTGTTTCAGAAAAAGACCACTGGTGGTGTTACTTCAAATTGAAGTGTTTCCTTTGTGTGCAGTACTGAAAGTGTGGATACTTTAACATTTCTTATTTTAATACAATTTACTTTTCGAAATATTCATTTACATTAACAAATATTAAATTTATATACTTAAGGAATGGCCTATGTTCTCTGTGAGCCAATATAAACATTGTGATTCTGGAGGATCAAGTCATAAGAATGTATAGATTTTAGCACTTTTCTCTCTTCAAAGTAAGAGTATCTTGGAAATCCTTAGAACTATTTTGGGATGGGAAACCCGTTTTTCTGATCAGCAATAATTTTACCTGACTCCGATGAAAGCAGTACTCCGTAAGAGTAAGGCAGAATGGCTGGTACTCATTAACAAGACTTCAAAACCTCAACTCTCTGGTAGATAAATGATATATATATATTTTTAAGAGTGTTAGTACGCTGACTTGACTTAGCATTTTTTCTTTTTTCAGCCTCTGTAAAAATAACATCTAGATGAGCATCTGATAATTAGCCCCAAAGGGCCACATGCACAATTTGATTTCAAAGGGGGACTTTCATGCTGGAAAAAGATATTGATTTAAAAAAA
>VZTL01024621.1:32995-80563 GCA_013400535.1 Scopus umbretta | reverse complement strand
CCCCCCCCCTTCATTAATTCATCCCTCTTCTCTGTTTGCTGAACATCTGCAAACAGCTTGTGAAATTCATATGTGCATTGGACTATCTGACTTTCTTCTCTCAAGAATTACTGGTCTGTGCCTCATGCTGACTGCAAATGCCAGGACTGAACGTGTGATTTGCGATCACAAGTACTGGGCCTTTATTAAATTAAGAGTGAGCTAACAGCCACTGCAGCTTTTTCTAAAATCGACAAAAAGATGTGGTTTTGATAAAGCTTTCACTACTTGAATTAAACTTGCTTTGAGGTATTTGCTTTCCTCTGCCTGGATTGCATGAATGTTTGCGGTGAAAAAGCAGGAAGGAGCCAAAAAAACCCACCTGCTTTCAAAAGCAAGTGAACACTTCTGAAATTTCTCCCCCTACATATATTTAATTCTAATCAGTTACAGCATTGCCTGGATAAGCAAGGAGTGGATTGTTCTCTTTCTCACAGCTAGACTTACAATCTTTTTGGTTGGGTGTTTTTTTTTATGTTGAAAGTATCAGGTTTTTTAATGAAGCCTTTTTTTTTTTTTTCCACTGACTTTTTAATCCTTCTGTGTCTGGAAGTGTTGAGACAGGAAAACACTGCAGTAGCGTGGTTGTGCTAGTCTCTGTGCACGTTGTGCTATAGTACACTCTTATCTTTTTTGGAAGATGCAAAGGTATCTTCTCCTGTAATCATATCACTCCAGGAGCTGAAGCTTTCGAACCTCAGCAACTGCATGTGAATGCTTCAAATACGAAGCCATTTGTGTTCCAGCTGCCAAAATGGGCAGGAAGGAGAACAGCCCAACACCACGCCGTTTGGTGACCCAAGCACTCATCCTGCAGCCTGGCTCTGTTGGAGCCCATGGCAGATGCCCAAAAGACTTTAAAAGAAACAAGACTTCCCCCGTCAAGAATTCTTCTTTCACTTGAAGCAGAGAAAAGGAAAGTTCCTCTTGAGGAGCAATGCAGGCAAGAGGTCTTATCAGGCAGCCTTGTCATTGAAGGAAAATTAAAGATTAAGTCAGAGAGACAATGACTAAAGAATTAATTTTTTTCTGTCTTGTGAATTTAGATGAAGGAGAAGTGACAGTTTTATATCCCTTCAAGGGAAGTCTGTTAAATAAAAGGGGCGGGTGGAGGGGGGGGGAGAGAAAGGAGAAGGAGGAGGGAGAGGAGGAGAAAGTGAAAACTGCTTGGGGCTATAATACAACCAAAGGCAAGAATTCTTCATTAAGAACTTCATTTAAAATCAGGTGCATCTAAGTAGTTTTGCCACCCTCCTAAAAGTTCCTTTTCTCTTTGTACAGCACTTTTCTGAATGCATGAATCTTTAATAATCTCATTTTCCAGTGGCCATATATGTGTACAGTTGGCTCTTGGTCTAAAAAGCATATGTTAAAGCAGTCTCGCTTGGAGACCTCTTGTTCTGAACCCTGGAAGTAGAAAAGTTTTCAGCAAACCTGTAATGAAACCTTTCTCAGTTGGTGCTCTTGGCTGTGGGTGGCTTTGGCTTTTTTTTTTTTACTTCTTTGAGACATTTTTTTCCTTGAAGTATGGAGCTTTCATTTTGAACCAGGGAGTTTTCTGCACCAATTGAGGAGATGCCGTCACTGCGAGGTGTGCTTCCCGCTGAATCTGGAGGCACTGGCATTTGTACAAAGCAGTAACTTTCTACCCAAACCACTTTTCAGTGGAAAATATGTTTCTCTGTGAAAAAAGGAAAAACAGATTTCCTCTGAAAAGTTTTTATTTTCAGTTAAAAAAAAAAAAAAGGTACTGAGTGCCTTTAAATTTGGGATCTTGCCCCAAATTATAAAACTGAAGAACTTAAGGTAAAAGGGTAACTTTTTTCCTATTTAAAAACAAAACAAAAAAAAAGAGAAAAATGTGATTTCTCTAAGTAACCACAATGAATTTTATCTTAGAAAATAACCCCACTTCTCTAGAAACGTGCAAACTGATTTTCAGGCAGAAATCTAACTGCAATTTTAGTGAAAAGCTCGCGTGTCTCTAATCAAGACAACCTCTGATCTAATTAGAGTTTGGGTTGGGTGGAAGCTCTGTGACTGGGCTTGTCTCCAGTGGAAGCGTAGGAGAAGGCCTTTGGCTCTGGATTCTGCAGGTGGCTGCGTGCGGTGCCGGGCCCCGTGCTGAAGGACCCTCTGTGCCCTGGCACCCTCCCTGGGTTACGGCTGGTGGCACAGTCCTGTCTGTACCGACCGATCGCCCCGTCTGTGGGAGGCACCTTCTCGCCGGATAACAGAAAGTCCACTTTTTGCCCCAAATTCCACAGAGATGTAACGCCCTCTTGTAGTCTGGCACTTCTTCTTCCCTCTCGATGCCTTCACCATGGTCCTTTGTGTCTGCTCCATAGCTCTGTCACAGCCTGGAGCATCTACAAGTTGGCAAACTCTTTGAAGGCTGAGGTCCGTGGATGCATAACTCAGCCTAACTCGGGCTTTGGAGAGATTTCCCTGTCTTACAGGGAAAACAGTCTTACAGTCTGCAGAGGATAACTGGGCCAGAGTGAGGTGCCCCAAGGGCTTTAGCACAGATTCTTCCCAGCTCTCCTGGGCAGAAGGAAGGGAGCAGGAGGCTCTGATGCATGCAGAGGCTAACACCCTTGGCATGTCATTGCTAGGGAAGACGGGGAAGAGGGCAGGGTGATTTTAAGACCCTTAGATTCATCTCTCCTCCTTACTACCTTGATTCCTTCTCTTGCAATGATGTATTTTTGCATCACCTGCTCTTTGTGAAGCTTGTCTTGACACCCTGCTGAATGCAGAGGCATGTAAGGAATTAAAAAAAAAAAATCTTCTTTTCCATTTCATTGGAGGGAAAGGCAAAAAAAACCCACCAAAAAACAGAAAAGAAATTAAAAACGGCCCGCTAGCTGTAAGAGATAAATACAGCACAGGTCAATAATGAAAACTGCTTTCATAGGCCACAGCTGGATAGCGTTGCTTGGCCTGATTTTTTTTTTTTCTTTTTTAAAAACTCTGTATCTTTGTTATGTGTGCAAAGCTCATGAAAAGAGTCATTCTGATTGCAGCATTCCTGATCTTTATGCCTACAGACTGACAAATCTGCGAGGCGTAATGGAAGCACCCGTTGTTGTGGCTACTCATAAAATAAAAGCTCTCACGGACAACTCAGGAGAATTTTAAAAAAAATTTGTTCGAAGCAGGTTTCTAGCTTTCCTTTCCTCCCTGCTACTTAATGAGCCTCCCAGCAACAAGACCCAGAGAGAATTGAAAAACCCCTGGCAAGATGGCCTGTAATTAACTGGCTGAGTTTGTGTATCCGGAACAAAAGAGCTACCGGTTATTTGAAGGGAAAAAAAAGCACAGCTTTGAATTGCTCCACAATGCTCCCGCCCCGAAGGGTTGGAAGGGCCGTGGCACAGCAAACACACAGCAAACACCCGCGTGTTGGGGATACACTGCAGAAAATTTTAGGAGGCGTGAAAGCTGTCCGCTGAGGAAGCCAGCAGCTATAGAAAGGAGCGCGCTGGAACCTGCGCCGAGGCTTCAGGAGCTGAGTCTTGAGCTTAACAATTTGCAAATGAAGCGCTTGGGGGTTATTTCACTCTGCTGCCTCTTTTCTCGTTGTGTGGCGCACAGACGTTCTGTTCGTCATTAATTACCCGGCATGTGCCTGCCCGAGCCATTGGAGCAAGTCAACAGCAAGCGTCGGCAGGTGAGAACAGCACAAGCCCAGGCACACAGCCGCAGCCAGATGTGATGGCATCTGCTGTAGGGGAATGCCTGGAACAGCCCATTCAGATGGATGTATTGGACCATGACGACCTCCAGCTGCCTTCTGGACATCACCTGGTGCCCTGAGGTGCCCTGGATGTGAGTTTTTACGTTGGCCTAGAGGCCAAAGTCAGCTGCAACTTAACAGAAGCAGAAGGTCTGCTGTGATCCTAGGAGAAGTGCGAAGCCCAGCCTGCTTTGCCTGCTTTGCCTGCTCCCCTCCCAAACCAGATGACCAGCTTTACTTTGTCTGTGCGTGTGAAAGCCAGTAAGCACTCTGCCTTATTTCCAATTCAGTAGATGCTTCAGAAGGTGTCTGTCTTTGCTGTTTAAAGTGGTGTCACTCCTTGCAAGGGCTGCAGTATGCAGGAAAGGCACGTGGCTAGCTAGGAATAATGTCAGACAATTTCGTGCCGTATTTTCAGGCCTTTTCAGGGAAGCTCTGTGGGCAGCATTGCCCCTTCCTAAGACCAGGCACTAAACAAAGGTCAGCTAAGAGCAGGACTCATCATGTAAGACAGTCACCCTAAGGTTTCAGAAAGCTCTCAGATCCTGAGGCTGCTTAATGCGCTGTTTGGAAACCCATGAATGAGAAACTGAAGAGGGTGTTGACTGGAGAAGGGACATTTGGTTCTTGCTGTTCAGATCAATTCTGGTGTCAGCGTCAAATTGGGGCTGGGGTATTAGGTAGGAACAATTCCTGGGGACCTGGGAGAAGGTTGCTTTACCATAGACTGGATGTTGTGTCAACATCCAAGGATGTTGAGCCTTGCGCACATGTGTGAGATCCTTCTGTACACCCTCTGAGGACTGGTAAAGCAGGGGGATTTGTGACCCGTGGGATGTCCTCCTGCACAGCACGGTCCCAGGAGCCTCACCCAGTCATTTCTGCATCACGCCCTAGTCCGTCTATGAGTGATTTAGTATCTTTAAAAATAGACTATCTTGTTTCCGAGATTACTTCTGATGTTTTCATGTCCACTTTTCCTTGCAGGAGGGGAGAAAGAAGTTGTAATGCACATTTGGAATATCATGTTTTGTGAAAGTGTATTAGTTTTGTTAAACTATACATTTTCAGGTCATCTTGTTCTCAAATTACCTTTCTCTCCCCCCCTCCCCCTTTAATAACCCTTAAAAAGTGAGGAAACCAAGTGTTTCTTTCAACCAACACTGCCTTTACTTTTGCTACAGCTCTGAGGTGGGGTGGAGAGAGCTGATCAAACCAAAATGATCTTTTAATTCATAAAGACTTGAATGTGTGTTACTGTGCCCTGACTTAACAGCTGTAAGTGATGGAAAATCGAGTGCATTCCTAGTAAATTGTTCCAGTGCTTTAGGTACTCATGCTGGGGAAAAAAAAAAAAAAAAAAAAGGCTTTTCTACCTTAATTTTTACCTTTCACTTCTTTCCTGAAGGCTGCAGCCTACCGTTCTGCGAAGTATATTGGATTCTGAATAGATTTACTAAGTATAAAACCAGGCTCTGGGAGAACTTGCTATAGTATTCTCCAGCTTGGAAACTGGAAAATTTATATTTGGTAAAACATATCTGCTGCTCATATTGGAAAAACAGCTACACATGGGACATGGGTGAGTAGAAGAGATAAGCAGTCAGTCCCGTTTTCACGCGTGGTCAGGGATTGCAGGTGGTCATGGCAGAATATTTTAAGAAATTGCCCCATCTGTACAGGAAGCCTGCGCAGAGCAGCTCAGCGTGTCGCAGTTTCTTAAACTACTACAATTACATCTCTTGCAAGCACCAAACCCTTCCACCAGCCTTGCTTTTGGCCCCAGGTGCTATCCAAGTCCGGTCATTTCTCATGGCTATTTTCCTCTGACTTTTTGTCTTTGCCTAATCAGATCTGCTCAAAATGAAAAAGCCATCAGCAGGGTGGGAAGGAGTGAATTTGCATCGCCTTGAAGGACAGGTGATAGACGGATGGCACGAATACAAAAGAGAGAGAAGTCTCCCTGTCAGCTGCTGTTGAAACCTTCCCGGGAGATAAAAACATCTTGGAGGGAGTGGAAAAAATATGGTACCGCTTGCTCCTGGCTTCAATGCCTCACAAGCCAGTCTGCGAAAACGTGAGCTTAATGTCATAGGGAGCTGCAGTTAATTTATGCAGATTCCTCTTTAATGAGGCTGATGTGAGTCTGGCCTATTTGGAGGATGATAGGTAGCTTTTGTGAAATGAATACTGTTTCCGAGGGCTTTTTACTGCTTTCCAGCAGTCTGATGATAGCGTTATAATCCTGGCAATCTGAAGGTTTCCGCTGTCTCCGTGCCTCCAGTGAGATGCTCTGATTGCAACCAATCGCCCAAACACCTATTGCCCTCTCATCCCCTCCAGGCCACGGCTCACTGTGTCCTGGGCGCATCCTCTTACCTTCCACATGTAGGAAGAAATTTTCAAAGCAGCTTCACTTACACCTCCATAGAAATAATACTTTTCAAAATGAATTAGTAAAAAAAAAAACAAAAAAAAAAAAACCCCACGCCATAAAAAGAAAAAAATCCCACTGTTTTTTTGAAACCCAAATGAAAGCCAGAAGGTTTATTTCAGTGCAAAATGAAGCATGCTGTTTCAATTTTAACCCTTTTGGAACAATTAGGTGATGTGAGGTCTGTGTCTAAAAGACAAGTTTTCTTGTGTTAAGGTTGAAGCAGAACCCTTTAACTGATCAGAAATTCACCTGCCACCAGAGGTTTTCCTGCCTAATTTTTTCCTGATTTTTGATCCATATGTGTGAATAATCATGATACCCCTGAAAACTTCCATAATTTCTATTTCCCAAAAATAATTTGTCTGGCTTTGTTCCTATTTAACATCCTTTAAATAAGAGACAGATTTTCCAATGTTTGCATTCTCTAGCGCTTCACACAGAGATACAGCATGAAAAATGTTGATGTGCTAATGTTTCCCTTCTAATTACTCCCCTACAGACCTGAAAGCATTCCCTGAAATTCTCTCTTTATGGAAGACAGGTTCTGGCACTGGTATGAATTCACAAAAAAACCCCAATTTGTCCACACAATAGCCGTAATATTGGGCCTAATTCTGCTACTGCAGGAGTGGATGAAAGATGAAGACATAAATAGCTGCAGGAATTTAAAAATTAGTTTCAAAGCCCTACAGAATCAAGGTTTTCTATTTGATTGACTGATCAATGAGCTGTTACCACCAACCTGGGCGTGTGTTGCCATTGCCAGCCTGTCCGGTAACTGCTGGGCTCTAATCAACGTGAAAGGAAATGTTTGTACAACCTCTGCAAAGCTGCAATGCCAAGTTCAGCGCACTCGCAGGGCTGTCGGAGCAGTATGGTTACCTCTGCTCCTACCTTTTGCTCACAGGTACACACAGCATCGCCTCAGGGGAGCCTTTCCAACCCGTTCCCCGGGCTGGAGGTCTTGCAAAGTGTTGTAAAGTGGGGTCCCTGGGGTCTAATTTTCCTCTTACAGGTACTGATATGACACCAGCTGTGACGCTGCTGGGCCAGACCCTGAGCTGGGCGAAGGCAGTGCAGGGTTGGTTTAAAAACCAGCCCCAGGTCCGCTGTGGAAGAGGCTGCTGCCATGGCCTGCTGCCTCTGCAGGTGGGATAGGTAGCCTGCTGAGGCTGGTTTAAGGGAGCTTCGTCCCACCACCAGTCCAAGCCTGTGCTCTTTGGACCAGGCAGCTTTAATGCAATTAGAGAGCTGTCCTGCTAAAATCTGACCAGTCCTGACTTTAATGGCATTTTTTCTTTATGAAAAGCCACAATCAAAATGAGATCCAAGTGGTGTATAGTGCTGTGCAAACACCAGAAGACCCTGCCTTCCCCAGAGACCGCATTACGGGTTACAACAGACAGAAACACAGTGACTAAACCAAGTTTTGCAACAGGTTTGCAGTAGAGGGGATCTGGTATCAGACCTGTGCCCTGGTTCCACTGTCCCGGACCCAGGACCAGAGATGGTATTTAGTAAGAAGAAGCTTGCAGACAAGAGCTTTCCAGATCCATCCAGTTATCCAACACGCAAAAGATTTCTTGATGTTTTATAAGCAAGGATACCTTAGCCAGAAATCCTACTTACTGATATCTTGGTAAGAACCAGCTTGTGCACTGAAAATTCAGACTTGGAGCTTTTTCAGCAGCTGAACTTCTGAAGAAGCCAGTTGGCAGTTCAATACTAAACAACTGCACGTATTTATCAACTGAAAACCATACGCTGCTGGATGAACAATTAAACCTTGCTGATTTATACTTCCCAATGCAAAGGGGGCAGGAACCAGCTCGGTCTCCACATGTAGTTCCACTGGCTTTCCAAACTGGCCTTCACGCCTTCAAATCGAATCATCTCCAAAACAGCATGGCCTTTGAAAAAATACAACAGTGCAGAATTATTCTGGCTGCAGTTGTGTGTGAGTGTTTCAGTGCCTCCCATTTTGGTATGCAAGGAAGCTGGTTGTGTTGGAAACAAACATAAGCTTCATTTAAAGAAGTAACCAAGTGCTTTTACGTGTAATTCCTGACCAAGTTTATGTAAAATTAATTGCATCACATGTTCTGTGTATCTTTTAATTGCAAACCCAATTAACTTTAAAATGTTCTGCTTTGTAGTTCTCCTAATGGATTGCATAGTTTTAGTTGGCTTTACAAAATCCATCTTTTGTTGAAACTGGGCAGGCAGCCATACTCAGTTATCTTCTGGAAGTGAGTTTCCTTCAGCTGAGCCAGTTTCAAGCAGTTGATGCACTGAAGTTATTTTACAGGCATGGGTTTTTGGGTGAGCATCTGTAAAGAGACTATACAGCCCTTAAAGAGGAAATGCTGGATTTCTTGGGAGAAGCGTGACTGGCTATTTGAGGTTGTTGGTATTTGAAGCTGGAAAGGCTGATTCCTGTGGGCTAAACTTCCATTATTGCTGTTGTGATTGCAATGATAGCAATATCCAGAGCAGTCTCCAGCTTTGAGGAGTGCAGGAGCAAAGGCGATACCTGGGGACGGTAGCTAGGATGAAGAGCAGTTGGGGAGCCCGTGGTGTGCAGGACTCGCTCCTGCCTGGGAGACTGAGAACAGCTGATCCTGCTGGGGGTCCTCGATCTTTCAGCCCAAAAACACTGCAAACGCGGATCCTTCCTTTGGCATTAGCAAACCTGTGGCTCTTGGGGGCTGTGGCACAAGCAAAGTGGAAACAAGAGCCGTGATTGCTTTTTCTGCCTTGGCCTGCTGCCTTGACTAATGTCCCATAATTGGAGCCAGCCCTGCCAGTGTCTGCGCCTTATAAAGGACACTTCTGCCCCTCTAGACCATGAGAGTCCTACAGCCACATCCTTCCTTATTCCAGGGCTAGAAAGACAGTTGGCCAAAAAACCCTACAGCAAAGATTTGCTAGCGTTCAGTCTTTCTCTGGCTAGTAGAAACCATGGGGCAGCGGGGTGTACTTGGAAGAGCCATCAGGGCGAAGCTTCAGCCATCTGACATGGCATCGTGATATCTTCTCTGAGCTGAGCTGATTTGATTTTGCAGCTCTGAGGAAAACAATTAATAATCAGCATATAACTGAAGGTTTTCCTTTTAAAAAAAATAGCTCTGAAACATTTTGCAATTTGCGCTGCTGCTGTCTTCAAATAGAGCTTATTATTTTTATTGTTATTTGAAGATTTTCACACTGTTTTCTTCTGTCATATATGTCAGGGTTTTGACTTTTGTTTTTATAATTAAGACCAGCGATAGAAAAAATGAAGCTTTGCAGCTTGGTCGTAGCTTGGAAAATGTGTCACTGCTGGAGAAATTCATTTTGTTTCTTGAGTTTCTGTCCCTTTGCCAAAGTTTGGGGATATTTTGGCATTTGAGATAGTTGGGGGAAACTATTTATTTGAGGAAAATAAAGGAAAGAAGAAAGGGAAAATACCGAACCTCATTTTATTATTATTGAGATAGGTAAAACCAACAGGAGAAAAAACTCTCCAGCATGTAAAATAGTATAGACTTAAAAAAAACAACAGTTAAATATCAATTTATTTAAAAATACCCAGAATATTTCAATCTTACTGGAGTTGGCCTTCCATATAGGATCCTCTTTATCTTCTGAGTGAGGCAGGTCTGATCTCCTCTGTCTCCTGGGCTGAACAGGGGGCACACAGAGGATCTCCCCCCTCTTCTTTCTCACCTCTGTTCCAGGCACCCCTAGGAACCAGGCTGTCTTTCAGATCTACATCCCCTGCCCAATTTGATGGGCAGTGACCGGTGGCTTCACCCATGCATACCTGCACACACAGAACCATCATATAATCCGTGTTGGGTTTGAAAGCCGAGATAAAAATAACAGGTGTTTGAATAAACAGTTCCTTCCACCTGTTTTCTGATTACCCCCCAGCAAACAATTAGTACAGACACCCTGGCTCTCCGCTTGAGCCTTGTTATCTCAGCCTCCTCCTAATCCAGGAATAACCGCAGTGCTTTTAGAGAAGCCAGTCCTGACGGATACTGCAAGGTACTGCAAGATCAGGACTCCAGCAGACAAGATGAACCTGTCCTCCTGAAAAAGAAGGGCCATCCAATTCAGAACCGTGACCCTCCTTTTGGAGGGGTGCAGACAGCAGCCCGCTCTATCCGTTGCAGGGGCTGGCAGCAGGACAGAGACAGCATTCCTGCTCTGGAGGAGCTTGCCTGGACCCTGTGAGCCCCCAGCCTTGGCTGGACCCCCCAGCCCTGCTCCCAGCCCTGCCAAAGGGGAGGCCAAGCTGTCCCTCTCCGCAGGGAACTGTGGTGGAGGAGCTCTGAAAGCAGAGCCCCGGGGCTCCCTTGGGTGCTCCGCAGACCCACAGTACAGGCAGCAGATGGTTGCCTTACTGTCACCCCTCTGTTGTTCCCATCCTTGTGGTTAATGAACTGGAACTGTTTGGTCCTTGGCTTTCCCTGGGGACAGACTGCACTATTGAAAATGTCAATAGCAAATGCTGTGAATCTTTCTTCCCTCAAAATGGACAGGATACAGAAATGTGAGTCCTCAAAGAAGTGTTGCAATTGCATCGTCTCGGTAGAGCTCCC
This sequence comes from Scopus umbretta, assembly GCA_013400535.1. Lineage (NCBI taxonomy): Eukaryota > Metazoa > Chordata > Aves > Pelecaniformes > Scopidae > Scopus > Scopus umbretta. Next base: position 69,759 of record VZTL01024621.1, on the reverse strand, counting down.
GGGATGTATCTCTCCAGCATAAAGATCCCAGCCCTGCTTTGCCCAAGAGTCTTGACTTTGAGAGCTGCTGCCGCTGAAAATTGCCCGTGCAGAAATGCCAGGACGGTTGCCAATACCGGTCCTAGCTGAGACACCGGGTTCCTCCGCTGCCGTGCCGGGAGCGCCACAGAGGAGCAGGCAGCTCGCCTGGCTCGCTAGCAGGGTGTCTCTTTATGAGCATCGCCCACCCAGCTGTGTCTGCACAGGCCAGGTTTTTTTCCCCCTTCTTTCTGTAGCCATTTAATTGGTTCTGCCTAAACATTTTGGTATAACTGATACTGCTATCAGTGTGAGAGGTGAGTGATTGACTCTGCCCTGGCTTCAGGGCTAGACAATTGCAGAGGCCATGATCCCTTTCACATCCATCTGCATACCCCCACAAGGATCATTCTCCCTTATTTTTCTCTTTACTTTTTCTTTTGGATATAAATTTATTCCAGGAAAACATTTCTGCTCAGCTCCACTTCATTCATGTCTCCCACCAGCAGATTACTCAGCCTCAGCTGGGCAATTCATTTGTTTTTATTAATTAACTATTTTTGTAATGTGGCATGAGCCCTTTTTAATCTGTGCCCAGCCGCTGAGCTGAAGTAAAGTGCTTCATGGAAGAACAGATCACCTGTTAGCGAGGGCTAATCCACGGGTCATTAGTTTGGACTGAATAAATAGACATTGAAGTACAAGCTGAACCCTACACCCATGCATACTAACCTCCTCTGTTGGCGGTGCTCTGCTTTCCCGGCCCAAACTTATTCATCACTGAGCAGATGTCTACAAATGTCGATTGCTGCTTGGTTCTCAAGCCTGCTCCAGGAGCTGCTGGGATCACAGTCTGGCAAAGGCAAGAGGCAATGGCTAGGAGCCAGTCTTGCCATTTATTTAATAAAACAAATGGAAAGGAATGGACGAAGATGGGCAGAAATGGTTGGCTTGGATATCGGGGATCCCCAGCCAGCAAATGGACTTTGCTAATAAAATCTGGTTCATATAGTTCATTAGGGCTCCTGGTGTTAGCTCCATCTGTTACCCCATGAGTTCCGCAGGTTTATCTCACATATCCTGGCTGGAGTAGGGTAACAGTAAGAAGTACTCAGAGAAGAACCCAACACAAATGCCAGTAGTTTGAATCTGCAAGTTTTAAAATGGGATAAAGAAATCTTGTTTACAGCAGACACTCAAAAGCATCATTAAACTGTGGGACTCAGTAGGACGCAACGTCTGAGGAATCTCAGCACTTAACAGAAAAACGATTGATGGCCCAAGGAGGCCCCAGCTATATTCCCTGTCCGCCACTGCCCTTTGCACCCCACGGCTCAGTTAGTGCACCTCCCTTCATATGTCTGTTTATGCTGGAAACCTTTGGAGGCCAGAAGCGTCTCTCTCCATGGATTTGTAGGACACCCAGTATGATGGGTTCTAATTTTGTTCCCGGGTGCTGCAGGAATGTGGACAAAAATAAATTACTTAAAGTGTTTGGTTGGATAATGTGTATATCTGCAGTTCTAAAAGACAGAAATAAATGCTATAGGCTTGTAGATTAAAGTGCCTGATGGAAAGCTGGAAAAGCATTGTCCCAGGGAGCTCACTCAGAGACACCACCATGGGGACTGATCCCCTTCTGACCCTGCTGCTAATGCCTCTCTCCAAAATACTTTATCCAAGGCCCCTGGAAGAGATGTCTCATGGGTCTGGCTCCTGCTTGCAGTCCCTGTGGGGCTCATCTACGCCTTTAGTTGTTCTTTGATCCAGGATGGCCCTTTCTTCAGTGCTGGCATCTTGGGCATTGTCACTCTCATAGTAGTTGAGACAGTCCTGCAATGAAAGATTTCTCTCTGCTGTCCAGACTCTTTCTGAAGACCGAATGTCAGTGGTGTCTAGTAGGCCCAACTGAAATGGTGGCTGTTTTTTAGTGGATGTTGCACTGTGGGAAAGAACAGTCCTCATCCTAAAGAGTAATCCAGACAGGGCAGGTTGTGAAGCAGATTAGAGGACTCCCTGGTATTTTCAGCTTCATCAAACAACTGAAGATCAGGATATCTTGGTGAGTTAGAAAAGTACAAATATTTCTCTTTCTGATGTCATTTTGAAAGAAATTTGATGTTATGTTTTTATTTTTTAATGTGGAAAGCAGACAGGTTTGGCAAAAAATTCCATTTCCTAAAGTGAAAATTAAATTTAAAAAGGAGGGTGTTTTTAATATTTTCACCCTCAGTGAAAGGCAGGAATTCTCAATCATCTCATCCTTTAGGGGACAAGATATAGACAGGGACGAACCATGAGAGGAGTAAGCAAATGAGATAAGAGATGTACAAAGGACTTGCTAGTGGAGTTTGTGGCTGTGAGGAGTATGACAAAACCTGGTAAGACTGGTAAAAGGCCTGGATAACTTTATGACCAATATTGACATAACGTGTAGGGTATCAAACCTCTGCCTCAAAGCATCAACCGAAGCTGTGACGTGGCCAGGAAAAAGGCTCCATCTGTTCACGTCCTGTTCCCGTGCTCTCCTCCATGCATCGCCCGCGGCAGAGAGACGCGGGGTATTAGATGCGGTGAGTCCCTGCTTTGATCGAGTGCTGCCGTTAGGAGATGAGCTGACTGCAGCAGGAGGTCACCAATGACCTGATCCAGTTCCTTCTGACAGGAACGCCCAAGAAACATAATAAGTTACAGAAGGGTTGTCTCAACGTGCTCTAGCAGCAGAGGTGTTACACCAACCAGGAGGTATTGCCAGCTTGATGCAGTATTGTGCAGTCTCTCTTTTTTTCTCTGATAGGAATTGATTTTAATTCCCAGGTAACTCATCCAATTACAGGAGAGCTGAGGGTAGAGCTGGCTGAGGAGTCTCCATCAAAACGTTTTACATTTAAGAAGGTGTTAGCAAGAAAAGAAATACCTGGTGTTATTTTTGTTCAGGTTGCTCAACATTTACTGAAAGGATGAGATCTGCTTGTTATGTAACCCTCAGCCAAAAAAAAAACCCAACCTGGAAAACAAACAGCCTCTCCAACAGTCAAGTGTCCTTAAAACAGCCAATTGTCCTACTTCATGAAAAAGAAAACAGTGAGGGTGTTGGGTTTTTTTTCCAATTGATTCTGTTAAAAAAAAAATTATGTCTTCCCTTCCAATTCCAACAGTCTTTAAAAAAGCTAGGCTTTAATCTCTGTACAATTCTCGTTTCGTGTAAGCCACTGACTACTGAATTTTGAACTTTGCTTTGAAGACTCAGAAGATGCCAGCACTGTCACTCTGGAGCAGGGAGCCTGGGACAGCTGTGGGTTCCAGTGGATTCCCCGAAGGTCCAATGACTAAAGCTGGGTGAATAATTTCTTGAGTTCTTGAACAGTTCTAATAACTGCAAAAAAGAGTTGTTTCAAGTTGAAGAGATTTTTTTTTTCCCCCTAAGTCTTCTTCTCACAGATTGAGGTACTGTTTTCATTTGTTGTAGGTAAAATGCAAGGATATTTGTAAACAGAACAAAACAGTCCTTTGAACTAAGAAAAAGTAAACAGTTTTGCCTGTAAAAAGTCACACTAAATTGTTTATATTCTACCACATTTGCTTTCTCACTGCAACTTAGTGAAACAGCAACAGAGACCTCTTGCTCTCCCCAAATCTGCATTTTGGTCATTGAATAAGTTCTGTAGCTGTTGACAGCAAAACGTCAAAAATAGGACTGTGCTAGAGAAATCTGTTGATTGTGTACATGGGCCTCTTTACCACTGTGTGTGAGGAGACAGATCTGAGATGCTGCAAATGCTGATTTATTTTCCAGACTGTTGCTGGAATTGTCCAAGGCTGCAGAGGAAGCTGGTGGCATCCTGACCTGGGCACTAGAAATTACATAAAGGAGTTGGGAATTGGCAGAGCAGGTTTTCCAGGGATAGTCTAATGACACTCTAATCAGCTTTAACATGCAACTAATTGATAATCAGATTGAATTAGCCAACCGGTGTAGATAGGCTGGTTTGCCTATGTTTGTCCCATAATATAAAACCCAAGTTTTGTGTTTTGGAGAAAACCTGTGTGGGCTGTCCAGTTTAGCATAAATGTCTCTGCCCATATCATTCGAACATAGTTCTCAATGGCAGAGAAAGTTCACTTCATCCTCTCAGTTGTCACCTGTCTTGTCTGAATTATCTTTATGGGTTTGTTTTGGGTTTGGTTTGGTTTGGTTTTGGTTTTTTTTTCTTCTGTAGGCTACGTGTCCTGGGTTTTATATTCAGAGCTGTTTTGGCAACACTTTTCTTACTTCCAAGTGGCTAAAACAGTTTCCTTCCTTTTAAGAGTTATGGGGAGAAAACTTGATAGCCACCTATTTTATTGTAAATGTCACTAATTAATTAATTTCTCTCTGCTGTTTTACTCTCTTTGCTCTTTTTAAGAATCAGGTATTTGTGGTCTGTTGTTGGTTTCACTTAAGCTGGTGCAGAATCAGGAGTTGCCTCCGTTAATGCCAGCAGTAATCTAAAGTTTGAGATTGAAACAAGAACCTACATGGCATTTATAATACTATCAGTGGGGTGCTGTTCAGCTTTGTTTCTCCTCTGTATTGAACTGAAAACCATGAAGAAAACTTGCCTTAAATAATTCGTAAAGGCATTCTTAAGAGAATGCAGAAGAAAAAGCAAGCAGCCTTACTGAGTCTCTTTATTTGAAATTCAAGAATGTCAGCAGCCAACAAACCTTGCTTTATAACTTAAAGATAGAAGTGCTAAGAAGAGAATTACTTTGAATATTTTAAGTACAGCTGACCAGCTTCTTATTTATATATGTAAGCTATTTTTTTTGCAACTGGCAATATGAGGGTGTTTTAAAGGAAAAGTAAATTTTTTTGATGCTCACTGTGAGGCTTTCTTGAGCCACTAGAATGGCACACAGCAGTCTTTTCAGTTCCAAGCAGTCAAAAGTCATGAGCCAGGCCTTGCTCACATAATTAAGAAGAGGCTAAAAATCATGGGATTTGTAAACAAATATTTAGTTTTCTTCATTTTTGTCTGGAGTTGTGAGGTTGCTTCCAAGCCAGCCTTCCAGTTTCTTTTTCCTGCAATCTAAAGATCCAGAAACCTAGTTATGGTTCATTTATTTCTCTGTGAAAATAGAAAATTTCAGATCATGTGGCTTCCAGAAATGGAACATAAATATCCACCGTTATCTATGGGTTTCATGATAAAAGATGTACTAGTTTGACATTATAGCTACCTAAATGTAAATGATTTTCACACTTCCTACCTTGTTAACCATGTTCTCTTTCAAGGTTGGATGTCTCCATAAAAACACACTTTGCAAGTCTCTGTGTTCTCCCAGAGGACTAAAACGAGTATCCCCAAGCTTGAGCTTGTAAGAAGCCTGCTCCAAATTACCATACTCGGCAGCATTTTGAAAGAGCAAATGATGAGTTGGTGGAGACATAGGACAAGGCATACAATCGATGTCTCAGCTGCTCAAATGAGGTTATGCGTTCTGTCTCTGGTTAAAGCAAATGCGATCCAGAATGATCTGGCTGGCACAGCAGGGACTGATGTAGATGTGTCCAAGGCAGCGTGTCAGAAAAGACTGTCCAGCACATTAATGAGGAGGGCATTTAGCTGGCTGTTAGCATCAATGAGCCTGAGGAACAGGTACCACTCTGGAAACAGAGCTGCGAAAGGGGCTGTGGTTTCTCATGCACAGAAATTAGTTTTTCTGAAAGGGGACTTGGCCTCCAAGATGGATCTGGTGTTGAAATATTCCAGCTGAAGCATGTCTGTCAGGTTAAGGGAACTGTATCCATGGTCTCGTTTCCCTTCTCTCAACAAGTGAAAACCCTGATCAGACTGCAGAGAAGCTGCACTGGACATGGAGGATTTTTCAGAGCTGTTCACACGTCGTGGTTTCTCTACCGGAGCCTCCCTAATCTTTGTCTTTTGCAACAAATGTCATCCAAATGTGAAAGGCTTTTTCAGACCTGTTAGTCTGACCTGGTAAATAGTTAGCAGAAAATTCAGGTTGTGGCTAGCTTGGTTTTGAATCAAGAGCTGGCTCAGCAGTTCGAAGACCCCATTCATCAAATGGTTCATGTGTAGAGCAGTCACACAGCCCTGGAGAAGGCCCTTGGGTCTGCTGTTGAAAAATGTTAACAGCAGGAGCTGAAGGGTTTTTCTGGGATGTGCTAAAGGCCACCCCCAGCCAGCGTGGATGCAGGTGGCGATTCAGGTCGGGGAGGAGAAGGCAGATGGATGGGATGTTTATTACACCACTCCCCTACACAGAGTTGGTTATAGACCTGCAGCATCTGAGCCACCCGAGTCTGATGAGTTAAGTCTGCTCCGGCAGTGCTTTTTCTTGCTCAGTGCTTGGCACTTGACAAAATTAAACTTAATTTAAAAAAAAAACCCAAGCCCATGTCTGCTATCCATGTAAAAATATATCAAACTCATGTACTAACAGTACAGACTAGAGGCAGATGCAGTAAAAGGAACAGACATCAGGGGCTGGAGGCAGAGGAGATGAAAATTCTGCAAAAAGTGGTATATATAAAGTGGATTGATCCGCCCCCTGATGCCCAAAGAGATTAAAAAGAGAACAGGATGTCAACTGAGGTATGAGCCTGACTATACTGAAAATATAATGGTGGGGGCAGGTGGAGGGCTAATCAAAGAGCAGCAAACACAACGAATGCGAGTATGACCACAGCCTGTCCTAGGAAAGATGGGAAGGACACTGCCCATGGGGACATGGCCAACCTGAGTTTCGTCAAGAAACAATTCTGCTCAAATACGAGAGGTGGCATTACACTGCTGTCTGGGTTTGTAAAGACTGAATAAGATGAGAGGAATGAGGAGAAAAGGAGGGGGGCCCAGTAATATATGTGCATGTGTTCAGGGATGATTTTTGTCAGTATCTAGTTCGTGTGATTGCAGAGAAGAGCTTGGTAATATGACCCACAATGCTTAAGACAGTGCATATTCTTATCTCGTGGTTTGGGAAATCAGGGCTTTAAAAGACTCAATTTAACAAATTACTAGAGGACTGAAGAAACTTTTCTCCCACAGAAGAGGGCACTTGAAACTATGTCATAAGCTGAATACTGTGCTTTGGGGGTTAGTTTGCTGTTACACTACCACTGAATGTTATATTCTTTTCCAGGTAATTTTGGATTTCTAGAGATTACAGTCCCAGTAACACAATAGGAAATGAATGGTTTATTCATTATGCAGATCTGTGTAATTCTAGACCTGAGGATACAGTCTCCCTAGAATACATTTCAGCTCTTCACAGCACAGGGAGAGAGCTGCAGGCTTGCTGATATCCGTGTTTCATCCACTCCGTGAGACCCAGGTCTTTGTGGCAGCTGATTCAAATATAATGAATCTCAGGAGATTCAGATCTAACTTTGGCAAGGGTAATATGGAGGATTACTCTGATGGCTTCCTTGGAAATTCATTGTTTGACAGAAAATAAAGATCAACATCAACCTGGAACAAAAGTGTCTACCTTCCACTCTAGGTGGAACATTTGACTTTGGGCATGCATGACATTACAATGAATGTGCCTCATGTTCCTTTTCTTTAAAGACCAGTCCTCCTAGTTGGATTTTCTGGGGTGCAGGGATGCCCCAGGATGATATCTCTGGCCAGGAAGCTCAACCTGTAGAAAGAAATGGGTGCATAAATAACAGCAGGTCTGAACTAAAAGATCTAATGCGACAAAGCTTCTGGGTCTTGTGGTGGCTGAATCCATGCACCAAATCTCAGGACACAGTTGTTCGAGTTTTATCTGGGTTGCAGATGGGCCCTGAAATTCTGCCAAGAGCTGATGGTATGTCAAGATACTTCTTAAGGTAATTCAGCACATTCTGTTAGATGGGAACCACAAGTGGGAGGGAAAGTGCTTGTAGAGTTAAGTCATATCCAAGCCAAAAGCTAATGGAAGATGACTTTGCATCATATAAGCATATCGTAAGTATACAGTAGGCAAATATTCCCTGGCTGTACGGACCCCAGCTGCTCCCAGCACATTTGTCCAGTGATTAGTCATGATTTTCATCTTTGCATCTTTGAGATAAGATGTAATTCCCATGCTTTAAATACCCTATTTCAAATATCATCACTCCCACTTGACAGAATTATTGACCTAGGTTAATATTATAGCTGCTGAGACAAAGAGCGAAACAATAAGATTATAACAAATGATGAATGTTGGATGAATCACGGAAATTCATCCCTGCCCTAATAAAACATGGGGGAAAAAACAATTAAGCTTAATAACTCTAGCATGTGAGAATCAAAGTTATGAAGGACTATTTATCATGGAGATCCTGACAGTAAATAGAAAATGAAATAATATCCATGCTCCATAAGAACGGGATACTTTATCTGTTTGTTTATTATTAAATCACCCATCCTCAGCCTTGCCCATTGCTTACCCATGATTTTGATGGCTGCTGACCCATAACCTGCCATTCAGGATGCAGCAAAATTATTTCAACCCTTGCAAGTACAGGGAGTTACGTTTGAAATCACTGGGTTAAATCCCGCACTGAAGACTGCATCCGTGAAACCTGGCTCTGTGTTGACTTTCTCATTAGATACTTGGATAGCTTCATGCTAACAGGCAATTTGAATGATGGATGTAATCCCGTGCATACATACTGCAAGCTTAACCAAGAGTGCTCATAGTAGTGAGGATTTTGGGGGGTAGCATCTCAATTGACCTTCTCAGTATCCAAGACTTCTGGAGGATTCCCCACAGCATGGTGCATCTGCAGATGATGACCACTGGGATTCCTCTGATCAGATGTGGGTGACTCCACTGCTCCCCAGTCCCCTCTTTATAGTCAGTGAGGAATATGGGCACTTTACAATGCAGGTCACCCAGATGGATGAATTATGCCTTCCACAGAGCTGTGTGTGTCTACTGCTTAATGGAACAGAAAAAGTGGCTCGCTGGATTATGGGTGTTGACCTTGTAGATGTCTACTCTTAAATGGTGTTAATCCCATCCTTTTTCCTGCAGGCCCCTTTGGGCAATGTTGTACAAATACATGATATGAGCAACCTTCCCCGTGGTATTCAGTGGTTGTGTTGGTGCCATTGACGAATGGTGTGAGTCCCTTCAGGTGGATTTGAATTACACAAGAAACTGTATCCATGTCCTGCTAATAAAATGGTTAGAAAGGTGCAGATGTGACTTAAAGCTACTTTACAGTCTCTCAGTACTGAGCTTCCTTCTGCTGAACTTGAGACTCCAACAGCGATCAAATAGCAAAAGTTTGAAGGATTGGGCACTTCAGCATGGCTTTGCCTTTGCCATAGCTCCAGTAAGTTTCATTGGGAATTCTCAAGTTCATTATCCTTCTTACAGATCAGGACTTCTTACAGCTACAGAAGAGCTGAGGGGCTTCAAATATTAGCAAGGAGTTCCCAGCATCCTAAATCAGGGCTGGAGCCAGGGAAAAAAATCTCATTGTGGGATGAATGAAAAGAGCGTGGATGTGGAAGAGAACCACTTCTGTACAGTACTGAGCTGCTGTCCTGCGCAAAAGCCATGGAGCAGTGTCCCATGTCATGAGATTCACACAGATTAACTCAATAATATGCCAAGTGGAGAAGCCTGCATAGCACAATAACTGTTTTCTCTCTCACACAGCCGTTCTCGGTGATTTTAAACTTTGGATGAAACTGGGAGATTTGTCAGTACTCCTGTGAATCTGAATTTTCCTCTCCATTTCGTACTTGCAGCTCCCTTTAATAAAGAAGAGGCAGTTAAAAACATCCAGAGCCATGACTTGAAAAGATACGGTCCCTCAACAGGCATTGCAATTGATCTGATCAGAGTAGCCAGCCACTACCTCTTTGGAGAGAAGCAGTGGTCTGCGTTGCAGTTAAACTTCCAACCGTGCGCGAATGGAGAGTGGGATCTGCCCCACTTGTTTCATACATTGTTTTCACAGCTATAGCTATTTCCAGAAATTACATGGGCACACGATGGCAAAAGCCCAGCTGTGTTGAAGTCAGGGATGTCACAGAAATCGGGATTTCAGCAGCACTGCCTGGTTCAGCTGAACTCCTGGAGAGTCCCTAGAATAATTCAGGCCATTTAGGAAACCTGTGCATTTACATACTCCCCGTAAACTCCGTCCACATCAGATAAGGAAAAGATTCCCTTCTGTCACTCCTGTGTTATCAGTGTTAATTCTGTCATTTGGCCGTTAGGTGTTAATTCTGCATTTGCACTCCCCAGGCAACCGCTGGGGACTCAGTGCACCACCTGCCACGCTCCCAGGCCACCAGCCATGCTGGTACCAGGTAACTGTGCTGTGCTTTTCCACATCAAGTTGTCCTTAGTGCTGTGCCTAGACATTGTGCAGTCACTCCTGCACCTCTACGGAGCAAACAAGAGATGCACACCAGTCCTGCCCTGAGGTAGAGAGAGGCAGTGGCATGCCAGAGGAAGACAGAGGCTCTTTGAAACTGGGGGATATTTTGTATTCATATTCCATATGCTTTCAGACCACCACAGATGCCTTTGTACCAGGGTAGAAATTTAAAACAGCCCTGAGTGGTATTGTTGCTTGCCAGGTCCCAGCAACCGCTGAATATGGAAGAGCAAATGTTTTTTCATCCCTGAGCAGAGGATGGAACCTGCCCCTGAATAAAGTTTGCCTTGAACTCTGCTTCCCCTGTTTTATACTTCATCTGGGGGTTTGGTTGTTGGTTTGTTTGCCTTCCCCCCCCTTCACGCACTAAATGTTTAATGAGTGCTCTAAGCGTTCAGGCATCATGAAATTTCAAAAGTTCTCATGCTCAATGTATTTAAAACCCAAATCAAATGAAAAAAAAATACTGCTGGAAGGCAAATCCATTTTACTCTGTCATAAATGGCCAGCATGACATGCAAAAACAAAGGAATTTGATGAGTGGAGCAGTTGAGAAAATAGCAGCAGGGAGGTCTTATTTGTGGGAGTCACAGATGGAAGAAATAATTTACTTGTATTCTGATTAACAACAACAGTAACAGGAGCTGCACACACAGCTTTTGTCGTGCCTGCCCTCCCATCCCTTAATACAGTAACTCCTGGTAATATTTCATTGCTTAGTCAGCAGTTCCTGGAAACTATGCCTTGGCCCACCTCAACATTGAGAACTTCAGGCCTGACTGTAACCGAAAGAGAGTGAAACAGCCGCAAACTTTTAAATCTTCCAACTTCTGGACGGTGGCAGATTTATTTGAGTGAAGTGACCTGCTATATACGTGGGTAAAATGTGTAGATGGCCAAATGTCCCTGCTGAACAGGAAAGTCGTAGCTTAGATTTGGCTTGCACAAGACTGACTGTCTCCCACTAGGAAATATCTCCTTAAAAAGACCAGGGATTCAATGTAACACAGTGCAGCCAGACCACTCACTGATTTTTTCTGGGGCTAATTGGCTTGTCGGAGTCATCAGTGATAAAGCTGGGTGGACAGACCTTTGTTTTATTGTTTTTTTCTCCCTTTCTGTCCCATAGAGAGCAGTAGCTCTGCTCCACTGCATTTTTGCAGCCATCTCCAGGACTGAATTGGCCTCTTGTTCTTCCAGGATTATATACTGGCTTTCATTTCTCCCTGTGCCAGGTTCTGCCTGTGTATGGCTTCCCTTCTTCCAGCCTGAGGACTGCCCTTCTCCTGTGCAGACCCTAAAGTCCTTGGTTTACACAAGTTTTTGAGTACCTTTGCAGAATCACTTGATGGAAAAAGCCATTTGGGGACGGAGGAAATCCTCCTCAGAAACAACTGATAGCAACAGCCTAAACACCGTGGAATATTATCCTTTACTCTGAGCAGGTTTTTATTGCTTGCTGGTCTTGTCACATGGACTCAAATTGATTGCCAAACATGCAGCTGTCATAATTGGGGTAAATATCCTATATCACTTTTTCTCAGCAAATGGAGGTTTGTCCTCAGGCTAGAGATCTCTATTGTTGGAGATACTTTCGTCTGGCTCCGCATCCCTCATTTGATGGATATCTCTGGATATTACTTCTGCTTGCCTTTGTAGCAATTTCTTTCATGCTTCTTTGCAAATAAAGACCGTATATTTATATCCTCATAGCCTTGCTTGACTAGGAGACTATTAAGAAGTGACATCCTCTTTCATTTTTGATCTCTTGCTCCTGTCAGAGAAGAAACAAGTGAGCTGGGAGGAAGTCCTTGAGCTTCATGGTGCTAGTAATCAGTAATGATTTCTCCAGGTTATCTGTGATAGCTGTGCATCTCTTAGGAGGACAGGTTAAGAGCGTGTCTGACATGACAGTGAAATGAGTTGTGTACTGCTGCAAAGACTTTCTTTGCACAAGTTCAAACATTTCACACCTGATCCATTTCTGCATGCCCAATATCAGCAGTAACGATTATCTTTTTTGCACTAAACCTTGATTAGGTTTCTCTCTCCTCATTCCCTATGATTAATCAATGAACCATTATCTCCTCCTTTTCCTATGTCCACGCATTGGGGAAGATGTTGAGCAACGAAGCATAGACATTCAGGAAGGAGTGTACAGAATACCTCTACTGATAGCAACAGGAGCTAAAAGCCAGCAGAGGATCCGTCTCTGCCATGGCTAATATTGTTGCAAGCTAATTCCCATGCCAACAGTCCACTGGCTGTCAAAAGCCTTGAAAACTTTGGATCATAAATTTGCCATGTCAGATATTCTCTGGAAGATAGAGAGATCTGAAGAATTCGAGTAGCTGGGCAAGCTGGCCTGCAGGCCTCCAGGTACTGGGGGTTTGCTGGGAGATGCATGATGTGACCTCTGAACGTTCCCTCTTTCAGCAGCTGTGTTTGACATCCAGAAAAACAGCAGGGCTGCTTGTTTCATAGATTTGTTCCAAGACATATTGTGCAAAGGCCTTTAAGTTCAAACCTCTTTCCACTAAATCTCAAATTGTCTTCACCCTCCCTTTTGTCTATGGTTGATCAGTGAAGCTTTTTCTCTCCTTTTCTACATTCATACAGTTTAGAACCAGAGACATATAGGAAAGGAATCAAGGGAATCTATTCTAACAGAAATATTTCAGAAATTCTAGATATCCAAAATTGTTTGATAAAACATTACCCAGAACATCAAAACTAACTGTCCATTTTGATACAGACTGTCCTATTGCGTCTTGGGTTTTCCGTATCAATCCCATTAATGCTTATTAAAATGAATGTACTACAAAGATCAAGGAATGAAATACAAAGTGTAACAGCCATGAAATAACTTAAATATAGATAATAAAACAGAAACGTATGAAATACCTTAACTGTACTCTGTATCCAAGCAATGTTTGTAGTTATGCCAGGTTCTGTGGGGTCACCACTATTTGATCACAGTGAAGAGACTAATAATTTGTTGTTTCTAGTGAAACGTCTGCTCAGTACAATTTTTATTGAATATCCACTTACCTGGGTTGAGAGGGGACTGTCAGAATTGTGGTGCTTTGAGAAAGTTCTTTGCAAACTTAGGAGAAATAAAGAGTTGCACAGAAGCAGCAGAGCTCTGGAGGCAAAGCAGCGTAACCAAGGTGAGCGGGATTGTCTCCCGGATAACATCCTGAGCAGAATCTATAAAATGACACTGACAGCTTTGGAGTCAGAGCTTTGCTCAGAGAAATCATTCCTCTCCCAGCTCTGGTGCTTCTCCAAAGGAAGCACACAGCCAGGAGCAATTGTAGAAAAGCAGGCAACCTTTCCAAACACATTGCTACCTACAAGGTACTGAATGAAGAGTACATCCCTGCAGTCAAACTGAATCAAGGACAGAATCAAGAAAAAACAGCCTGCTGGCGCTGATCCCGTAAAACCCACACTGTTTTTTTTGTCCCTTGGGGATCAGCTGAACATAAAATGTTCCTCTTCACACCTTGTCAAGGTTCTAGCTGTCGTTCCAGACTTTGGGATGTCTGTACCTTTGGCCAGGTCCCACTTCCAGAGATAGATAACCACCAAGCTGTAGTAAGCCTTTCCGTATTATCTGTGCTGGTAATCATGACTACAGCTAACTTTCATTAACCTGAGTACAGTTATTGGGCAAGGCAACGTAAGATTCAGCATGAGGTAATCATCCCCTGTTCCCTCAGGTTCTTGGGGTGATTCAGAAATTTTGCTGAATTCTGGGATGTTGGAGTCTTACAATGCAGCTTACCAAAGCAAGTAAATCCCAAGCCTGCGTGGGTATGTCTGTATTAGCTTTAGTCAGGATGGAGGGACTATAGTGTAGATTTATTACAGGCAGTGATTTCCTCGGGGCAAAGTGGAAGTGGCTGCAGTGTGCAGTGACAAAGAGGAAGGTGGGGAGCCTCAGATACTATTCATAAAGGTAATTATACAAATTTTTACAAAAGCAATAGGGTAGAAAGATCCTCAAACACATTTTTGCTTAGTTTAATCTCAGGAGACAAGGCACAACCCTCTTCTGAGTACATTGCATTAAACCATGGACCAGTGCCTACAAAGCCACATTGTGATTTCCTTTATGTCTTTTTTCCTCCCTTTCTCAAATTAGAATTATCTAGAGAAGCTGTAACCTTAAGCAAAACTTAAGCATTTAAGTGCTTCATCAGACAGAATAGGGTGTCCCAGAGGATGCCACAAGGAGAGAATCTTATTAAAGCAAATACTCTGTCCCTGCAAGAGTGCTTGCTCTGTAGTAAATTCCTCTCCTAAGCACACTACTGTAAGGTTGTTTCGTAATTATACAGCAGAAACTTTCCCTACCACACCTTCCAAAACACACTCTTATCTTTAATTTGTGATACACCCACAGCTTTTTAATTAAATGCTTGTCATAGTCTTTTCCCTTTTATTAGTCTTCAGGATGCATTTAGATTCCCTCCAATTTTCTTTATAGCCACAGGAACTAGAAATGTAATTTCTTGGACCTGTTAACACCTGCATATAATCACAGGACTCTGAAAGCTGATGCTTTAAAGGCCATCACCAGCTATTACAAAGCAGGCAAAATCTGGTTGGTTTTTTGTTGTTGTTGATTAACCACAGCTCCCCTGCATGCTAGTCCTGCCATCTCCTCCTAGATGACTCCTTAAAATGGGCTGTTTTGGAGCCACTTATGGCGTCTTGGCCCATCTAAAGCCAGATAGTGTGAAGGTGGTAGAACCCAGCGGGAATGTGTTTCGGTGGGCTCAGCCTTGTGGGAGGTTGTCAGAATTCATTCCCACCCCCTAGAATTTGGGTGGAAAGAGGGAAATCATGGGAAATACTATTTAGGGCTTTATTTTTACCCTTGTTAGGATCATGCTGAGCCAAGTTATAGAAGCAATGTGAAAATCAGGCAATCTTTATTCTGTTCCATGCATTGAGTACAGAAGCAACTTTTCCCATTAACTCTTAAAATCTCTGCTAACTTTTCAGAACAGCTTCTATATTTTTCAGTCATTTTTCCAATTTTTCATTATTGGTTTGTCCCTTCTATAAAGAAGGATGAAAATTAAAACACATAAAAACTTCAATTTCTGCAGTATGGATCTACTGGTAGATAAAAACCTGCTACAAATCATTAATTCAAAATGTAGTTTGAGATGCTGTTGTGAAGATGCCACAGTGATGTTGAAGCACAGACAACTCCTGGGATTTTCCGTCTAGCACAGATAACTAGACACCAGCTAACCAGCCATCTAGCCAGCTCTGGCTGTATACCAGGACAGCTGAAAACTTGACTTTCCAGAAGGGCTTCCATTTATGAAGTGCAGATGAGACAAAATTCTGCTCAGAGGAATCTCTGAGGGCCCTTTGTCCCTCCAGCTAAATTCCCTCATCTTCTTCTCCATCTGTGACCTGAACAGAAATCTTCTGTTAGCACCTGGTTGCCCTTTTTTTAAGAATGCTTTGAAATCTCTAGCAGAATTGTTCTAAGGATGAACTTGTGTAGAAATCCATCCTCTGGGTGAACCAGAAAACTTGCGTTTAACTTGATTTTTTTCCCCTTATACACACACTTTTCTCGATATCAGTACTGTACTGTAGTTCTTCAGTCTCTATCTTCATCTCCCTGAATCTTTTCCCAGTAACATTTCTTTTCCTGGTCTGATTTGTATATGGAGGCTCTACAGAGGGTGGTAATGGCTCTTTTGAGACAGAAAAGAGGCATTTTATAATGATGGATGCTGTGATTGGCAGGGTGTGTTCCAGTGTTTTGCAAGACTCTAATCTCTTATTTGATTTCATCCTCCTCCTTCAGGTAACAGAAAATCATAGAAACCACTTAGCTTTAACTGCAGAAGAACAGCCAGACATCTCTCCAATCAAGAAACTCATGCAAGACCTGCACGGGATGGTTTTCTTAACAGAACACCACACAAGATTTTAAAATGTGGGCTTTGTTGTGTTAATTACGCCGTTTATCTGAAATGTTGCATAGAAACGTACTTTTATAAGTGTGTGTATATGTATCTCACCATGATAGTCATATTTAGAGAAAATTAATTAAGGAGAAAACACTCTAAAGACCTGTGCTGCTGTATATACACCACGATGAGCATTATCAGTGGTAGCTGTAGATGAATCATACTTTGCAGATCACAGATTCGCTAATTTGCAAAGGGCCAAAGCAAACCTTCTGGACAGGGTAGCCATGCATCCAGACTCCCGTTCAGTGTCCTCTCTTTGGGCATGGCTTGGACGGAGCTATCTGGGGGTCCAAATGCCAGTCTTCTGGTAGGCAGAGGTAGATATGGGTCCTTCGCAAGGCCATGTTGGGAGTTGCTTTTGAAGCAAAGGCAGCAGGCTGGGGGAGCCCTCTTGAATGTAAAACTGGTGGCACAGGCTGGCAGCAGTTTACCCACTGCTGCACCAGGCAGGTTTCATCCAAATATAATGCATTATTTTACCTGTATTATCTGAACATTAACAGTCCTGAATAAGCCCAGGGATCCAGGAGTGCTGAGCCCAATGTGAATACACTGTAGAGGGGAACGACTGCCTGCAGGAGCTTGGACTTTGATTAGCTAGACAGCAAAGGCAAAGAGGAGGCAAGGTGACACTCTTGGGATCACACAGCAGGGCAGTGGCAGGGCTGGCTTTTGAACCGGTTTTCCTTTTCCCCAGCTGCCTGCTTCATTGGGGGTGACATCACTGCTCTTACCTGGCAGATTAAACCTCTCTGAGAGAGCTCTGAGGTAACGAGCATCACCATAAGGGGACATGAGCACCTGTAGCTGAAATTCATTCTGGCTGAAGTCTGGGCTGTTCTGAATTTCTGTCTCCAAAAGCTGTAAACTAAACCTTCTGCCCTTGAAGGCCAGCTCTGAAGCTCGCCAACATCACAAGGAGCCCTTCAGTTCATGATACAGCACTGACATGGGTCCACAGAATTCATTTTTTAACTATTCAGTTCAATATAACACAGTTACAATAATTGTTACAAAATTCAGTTATAATATAAGGAGGATTTCAATGGCTGGGTCTCATGTGAGCTACGGGATGAAAGTCATGCAGTGAGAATGAGAGTGGGAGAACTTAAATAACATCACCACTGATAAAATAAGGAATTAGTTTGCATTTCTACCTTCCATTCTTTAAAAAAAAAAAGGCTTAAATTGAACTGACACACTCCCCTGAATCTTGCAAAAATGTAGGAAATAGGCAAATATAAGAAGTTTAATATCATGGCTCTGTTCCCTGCTATGAGCATTTTTTGTGCTGCCTATATTAGAAGACTAGGCTTTCTCTACCTGCAGTCAAAGAGAAAAATACTTTCTTCAGCAGCTGGCTTAGGGTATCTGAGTAAATCATACGTGGGTCTGATATTGCTAGCCGAGATTTGTAGACTTCTGTGGTTTTGGGCAATTACATAGAAGTAAAAAAAAAACACCTACTTTTTTGGTGATTCTGTTATTCAATTGAACCACCAACAGTTTGAGGTGCATCCATCACAGCAGCATGCTCCATTCAGATAATCAGGCAATGCAAGAAGAAACCATTTGAGCCATAAATCTGAAAATGTGGGCTAGGTAATATGATCTGCAGGTAAATTAAACTTGCTTTGAATAGCTGAGCTGTACATAATAATAAATGCCAGATAAGAACAGGTGAACAATAAGAAATAAGCAGCCAAAGCTCCTTCTGGAAGCTCTAGTGCAAGAAGTTTTCTCCTTTGATTCTGAGATAAGGAGCAAATTACAACAGGGTAACTTCAGCTGTTACCAGTAATCAGGGGTGTGCTGCTGCTGGAGCAGGACATAAATACCTCCACCCAGGGGCCCTGAGCTGGAGAAGGGGAGGCAAGCTGTTACCTAGGGCTTTGTGCTGGAGGGGGATTCTGAAAACTGTGTGTTGTGATACCCCTCTTTTAAGGAAGCCAGGAGTTTTAACCTGACTGCGTGACCTGCTTATATACTACGGAGAGAGGCGCTAAAACCTGTTTCTAGAGATCTAATGTAAGGACAGAGCTGCTGGCCCATTGCTGTGGCCCTGGGCTTGGGTGATTCCTCCTTTGGCTTCAGGCTTTAAGAAAGCTTCTAGATGATTCATGCAGCTGGGACAAATCCTCACAAGGTGTTCAAGTGTACCAGTCTTAGGAAGGCCAGTTGCTCTAACAGCAGAGGAACCTTGATTAGAGATGTCAGGAGGGGGCAATTGCTATAGAACTACTTCAAGATGCAATTGCTGAAGAGTTGAAAATAGCTGCGGCAGATGGTCAGGGTGCAGATATAACTACTGAGTCTGGCAGGCAGTTTCATAGCTAAAACACTTTCTGGTTACCCAGCTAAAAATGGTCTTGTGGGAATAAGATGTTTTCCAGGAAGCATCGGCTCTTAGGGGAATAGCAAAAGGCAACCCTCCAGCTGTGCAGGGATGCTTGGTTGAGTAAGGTTTTGTGGACTGCTTGTCCCTTCATGATCTTTCCCCCAAAAAGTGATTTCTGATTAGCCTGTCTGGGGCAGGGGGAGAAAGTGTGCTAAGTGGAGAGACAAGGTACAGAAGTCTCAGATCTTGTGGGATTTTGAAATGTAGGGACATCTACCCTCAGGGCATCCCTGGTGCTTCTCAAAATAGTTGTATGGCTTTTTAGGGGTTCTGTAGGTACCAACATGATGTAGACTCCTGTTTTTCTGGCAATGTGAAGTGCAAAGCTGTCCCCCTAAAACAATCCTGTAAATCCTGAACTCCTGGAGAGCCTTGCACTGGAGGAATCCTGCTGCCAAGCAGGGGCTAAGCCTGAAGCAAACAGACAAAATTCATTAGCACAAAGCCCTTTTCACTGAGTATGTTCCACCTCATTTTTGTTCAGGTGTAGTGGCACATAGGAAGCCCTTTTTTTTTTTACAGATCGGCTGATGCATGGTAACTTGTTAAGCTACAGTAACTCTATTTCATATCTTAGTCTTTGTATTACTTGAATGTTTTCTACAGCAGGTCATGGGGAAGTGATAATAGCATTCACATGGTGCAGTGCACACTCTGCAAGTGTGAAGTTCAGATTCAGTAGCTGTAACCCTAATCTTGTAATAAAAGGCACCTGGACATCAAGCAGCCCTTTGGCTTCAAATTGCAGTGCTGCAATAAAGATGCCAATTTAGTCCCAGTGAAATAGTTTTGCTTATCACAATACTTAAAGTATTCCCTGCAGCTGGTTATAGAAAACAGCAAGTCAATGGGTAACATTATTGTGTGAAGATAACTGGCAATTTAAAAAAAGAGGTCCCTTCTGTGGGGAACTTGAACACTTTTGTGGGATTTGGTGTCTTTTTATCCTATGGAATTGTCCCCGAGAACAACATGTGTCATTTGTGAGAGTCCTCTATGTGGGAGGAGGAAGAAAATAGCCTGAAACGTACAATGTGGTGCTGCCAACTCCATTTCCCTACTTCTGTTGGGATGAAGTAGAAATAAGGAGGTTATTTCTACCTGCTGGTTTCCTAACTAGAGGGTGGAGTATGAGATGTAGCAATCGTTTCATGCATAATGTCTGTGGTAGGCTTAAATTCCTCTTGTTGACAATTGGATTTGTACTCCCATTTCCCTGCAAAATACTGACGTGCAAGTCTAAAGTCAGACAGCAAGTCAGGAAGGTTCTCTGGAAAAGGATTTTGCTCATAAAAAAACTGATTTCAAAATTTCTGGGTTAGGGGAAGATGATGGAGGGGTCTCAGTTGCTGCACAAATGCCAAGTTTTCTGGGTGTGTCCTGTTGCGACAGCTAATGGTCTGTGTGGTGACAAACCACGGCTTCCCAGCTTTGAGGCCGAAAAGGAGGAGGAAGAAACTTGCCTACCAATAGGGGAAAGGGCAGCAAGTAAAGGGTCTTGCCTAAGGGGGCTTTTAACTGCAGCTTTGGGACTGAACTGTGAGTCCAGCCCAGCCTGCAAGGCAGGGTGCACCCAGCGTGCTGCAGATGTGGGCCGTGAGCTGGCCCCATTCCCCAGGTCAGTGCTCAGCACCCTCCCTTCAGGGTTTCAGCTCTTCCTCTCTTCAGTCCGAGAGGATGCCTCTTCCAGACACCTGCACGTGCTACTCCTTAATGGGTCAGACTGCAAAGCAGCGTGAATAAAATTTTCTTTTTCTCCTAAAGGTTAGAAAACAGAGCCTGAAATCTGGCATTATTGTCCTTCTGTGGTCAGGTTGAGGAGGTCACAGGAAAGCACTAGCTTCCTTGCTAGATCAGGACTGATCCTGTACGGTAGCTTTCAAAAGGCATGCTGTATTCTCTGCTATTGTTACTGTTTGGGACAAGCTCTTCTAATAGCCTGTGTAGTTGAGGACCATGAGGCTGTTTGGCTCTCACTCATGTCAGCTCTCTCCCTAATACTAGGTAGTTAAGGGGTTTCCAGGCCCTAATTACTGAGGCTACTTTTAACGTAGTCATTGCAAATGATAAAACCAACCCCAAAACATTTTCAAAGAAAGAGAAACTCAGCTGCACACTGAGATTTTGGCAGTGTCTGTCCTGTCCCAGCTGCAGAGACTGGCAAGATCAGCCGTGCAGCTCTGTTCAGGGACCTCTCCAGCACCATGTTACCCTTCAGTTTGCCATAATATGTCAGTGCCTTGAAGGACCTCGATTTAAACGTAGTGTTTGGAGACAAACCTGTGTGGCAAAGAAAGCCTGAAGTTTAATTTGCCTAGAACGAAACAGCCATTAAGAAATTATCAGAGAAAGAAGACAGTGGATGAGTGGCAGCGGTGGGGAGGGAGGAGAAGTCAAACTTTCTGCAGTTGAAGCTATGAGGATGCAGGGATTCATGTAGCATGGAAACTTTCTCATGAGAGGCATCTCAGGGCAGACTGCACAGCATCAGCAGGTTTCTTTCCCTTGCAGCAGAAGAGCAGGAATCTGTCACTGTCTGGGCTCTCCAGTTGCTGCTGAACCTCCCCTGGGAGGGCAGACGAAGGGATACTGGTCCTACTGGGAAACTCCCTCCATATGGAAAGACTAAGGCATCACCTGAATTTTCTGTTATTTTACAGCCTTGTGACACTGAGTAGGTTGTAAGTTGATGTCGGTACCGCTAAGGCCCTGCTTTGAAGGAGTTGCGAGTTGCATGCAATGGGCTCTCCCAGACTGGCAGTGGAAAGGAGAGGTGTGAGCGGTGCACGGAGAAGTGGCACCACCAGTTCAGGACAACCTGGCCCTGTGCGAGGAAGGCAGCTCTCGTGGCGCAGGCCAGGGAGCGCCAAGGTGTGTTGTCATTGCAGAATCAAAGCTGTGAAAGCCTGTCTATGTGGGGAGAAGCAGCTTTTACAGCAACCCATGCCTTTTTCATTAAAGCAAAGGTAATAAAGAAAATTAGCAGCCTGAAGTGGCTTTTTGTTGTTGGGTGTTTATTAATTGAAGATTTCTTAAGAGATCAAGTGTCAGAAAGCCTTTACGGAAATTGTATCAAAGCTTGAGTTTCAAGTGCCACTTCAGATGGCGAAGTGATGGGTAAGCAGTTGATGTGGCTCTTTTCTGAACGCACGAGGAGCCTTATTCACGGTAACAGGATTTGTGGAGATAAATTCCCAGAGTGTACCTGCTGGTGTTTCAGCTGCATGGAAACTGATGTACCTCTTTGAACATAGATGAATTTGTGGTAAAGCCTGTGTCTGAGTATGGCTTAAGTCCATCTTTCTTTGGAAATCATGAAGGACACCAAATGTGGCAAGACAAATGTGGCTGGGGGTTCCCCTGCCCCCATATTGTTCATATGTCATCAACTAACAAGTTAAAAATTGTTGGCAGGAGGACTTGATTTTTTTCCTCTCCAGATAGGTGTTAACCACTACGTATGTAGCGGGGAGTACTGGTGGAGCAGGATATGGAGCCCTCTGTCCATCGAGCAATCCACTTGTCCCGTTTGCGTGCTCCTTTGCGCAGGCTGCCTGGAGTAATAGTTGCTGATGCTCAAGATCTGTCTCCAAAACACAAGACTGATTGGCCTCAAAGCTATTTAATTAAAAGAGTGATTCCAGTAATTTCATCATCTTAAAATTCAGCCTCAAGGATGTCTTACTGGCAGCTGGGTTGGATCCTTAAATGACCAGGGAGTGAGTATGGTCTAAACACCTTGAACTATGTAGAGGCAGGCAGGTGAATTACCATTTTCTCTGGAAATAATAGTTTTCCCGTGTTGCGTCTCAGCATCCATTTTTCAAACGGTAAGGCTAAAATTCAAGGAACTTGGTGACTAGCTCTGGGTTCTTTTCTAGTGCTGATCACCCTCTTCCCTAATGGCTATATTTTAGGGATGGTGGGTGACTGCAGGCAGTGCACTTCCAGCTTTCAAACCAAGGTTCCTCAGCTGTATTGTAGTCCACTGACTAGACTGTTAAACTTCCTCGGAGAAGATCAGTCTCCGTGAACAACTGTGGTTTTTTTGGAGAGCTGTAACAACAAACTCTGCAGAGCTACTGCAGGGACGGCTGTCTGGCTCAATTCATGCTTTGCCTCTCTCGTTGCCATTTGAACTACAGTGATAAGGGGAGGGTGTCATGACTGCAGGGATTTTTCTATACTGAACCATAAATCCCTTCTGTGGCCATCATCATGCTGCATGACTGCTCCATTTAAGCTGCACTTGCTCATCTAGCATTTGTCCCTTTGGACTTAGCATTTTACACTTGTCTGCATTAAATTGCATTTACTGGCTGAGTCACCTAAAAGATGCAAATCCTCTGGAATCCGGGTGTATTGTGCTTGCTCTCAGTGGAAGGAGTAGGAGAGCGTGATATAAACATATTCTTTCGTTCCCAGCTCTTATGAATCTCTTCTGACCTAAGCTATGAAAAAACATCCAGAGGTGCCATTGGTTTTTTTTTTTTTACATTTACTTGAACATGAACAAATCCACAGCATCTTCTGGGGTGTAGATCCACTCAGACCCCAGCTATAAATCCTGTCTAGGCTCCAGTCTTTGCTAGGGATTTTCTTTTGCTTCTATCACAGTACCCAAGAGGGAAACCTGTTGTACTGGTCTCTGTCATCATTAATCACTGTAAGCAATTCCTCAACCTCAGGAGGCTGTAATCTATCTAAATCTGGAAGGATTAGCTTTGATTTGCAGGTGGAAATCTGGGACTAAGCAAGCCAACAGCTTGCCTGGTGTTGTGGTAGCTTTACAGGATTGTTGGTTTAATGCTTACTCAGGTAGCTCTGTATTGCTGGCTTGGGTTGCAAAACAGCTTGAAGAACAGGTAGTTCACCTGGAGACTGTGTGTTATGCCATCCAGCTGTTCCAAATCTGTCTGGATTGTGTCCACATAAGTGTTGGGCTAGACCTAACTCCAGAGGCAGAAGCAATGTTGGGAACTGGGGATTCAGGGCCTGGCTCCACTGTTGGCTTCAAATGGTTATGAGCTTTACAGTTTATAGATTTTGTATTACTGATGTTGGATTACATAGGTGCTGCACATTTTCGTGCCGGACACCTAGACTGTCTGAGGGCAAGTGTGATTTTGGGAGTATGATGTATGTAACATCAGCTCAATGGCCAGGAGCAGTTGAAAAAGACTATCAAATGTTGGGCATTAGAATATTAGTAACAAAATATACACTGCCATAAGGATGCACTCTAAATCTGGGGTTTGCTCACACTTTGAACCTCTTGTGCGCCTCCTCTTCCCACATCTGTAAATAGGAATATTAGTTCAGGAAGAGAAGGACGACTATGGTCTGCAGTGGTTTCATTCTACAGGAGCCATCTAGGCTTGGATTCAGCTTGGAAAATGAGGAATTTGTGGGGTAAAGGTGTTCTGTGGAGGTCTGCAGAGCTAAGTATGGTCTGGAGGTGTTGGACAGCAATTGCTGTTCTCTTGTAGCACAAGAACTGGGAGCCATCAGATGAAGTTAGGAGGAGCCAAGTTCAAAACAGACAAGATGCAAGACCTGTGGAGGCGCTTGTCAAAAAGGTATTGTGTGTGCCATACCTGCATAGAGGCTGGAGCATGAGTGGGCAGCATTTGGAGGGAATTCTGTTTAGGATTGACTTAGCCCAGAGTTTATGCCTCAGTCTTTCCCAAAGGACTGCAATATCGGTAATGTGTGAATGTGGTTTTAACAGGGCTGGGGCCTGCCCTAACGCAGGGCACCCTGCGCACCGGCGGGTCGTTTCCCTTCTTGCTGTAGGGACCGTTGGTGCACAGCTGTGTTAGCAAGTCTGTTAAATAACATTTTCCAGAAACAACACACCACAACACGCCCCCTTTGCCCCCTTCTGCCTTCAACCATGGAGATGTTCGTTCTGTCTCATGAGGATTGCATAAAGCAGCTCTGCACTTTCTGACAAGAACTTGCAATTCTTAATCACTCCTAGTAATTACAACTTTCTCTGGTTTATGCCTCCTCAACTCTAGCTGAGGACAGGAGCTGTTTCGTATTTAAATAGTATTATAGCTGGATTGCTCTCCTGGGGAGCTGTTGGTCTTGAAGGCTGAGGTTTAATTCTCTGCACCACTAATTAGATCGGGAAAACAACTGGGAAGATGTAAGCAGAAGGTTTGTAGGGACGTGTTAACAAACATGTCTTCTCTTGCTTTAAGAGCAGTGTAGTTGGCCTGCTGTGATTCAGAAGCATTCATTTCTTAGGAAGATAAAGAGGAGGAAGAGAAAGAATTGGGTTTTTATCCCTAGATGTTGCTTCTACAGTAACGCCGCAAGAGAAGGAGGTGGAAAGTATGAGTCCTAAGATTACACTTGATTTAAAAGCAGAGAAGTTCCTTGGCTGGGAGAGACCTGACAGAGCTGGCAGGGTAAGAGGTCGTGACTGCAGTTTCATCAAGCTTTTGCTTTGAAATTGCTCTCGGTGATAACAGGAGACTTCAGTTTGCCCCGTGTAGACTGATTAAATGTCATGACAGTTTGTTTAAATCTGTTTAGGCACCAGGATTGACAGCTCCTTGGAGCAGTCAAGCAGAAAACCCACAAGGGACATGTAACTCTGCTAGTTGTAAGCTGTGTACAGGACCTAGCTCAAGAGGTAACTATGAAACAGCCATTCAGTTGTAGAGACCAAATGTACTCAAATTCAATGCTTTACAGTAACGAAACAGCCAAAAAATCCATTAAGGCAACACTGTTGATGTGGTTTTCCTTTTTGAAGTGGAGAAAGCTTGTTAACAGGGAGTGAGGAGGAGGGGCAGAGGGTAAAAGGCTTGCAGGAGGCTTGTTTAAAGACATTCTGTGAGCAGTTCAGAGTAAATGTTTTACCACCTATCAAAACCAGAGCTAAAATACTTTTAAGAGAACAGCAGCATGGTTAAACAGCAGAATAATGGATGCTTTTAGAAGTGGAAGGAAGCCCATGCCCCTTAAAGAAACTGAAGGCTGTTAAAGAACTTAACCATCATTGGATAATATCAAAGGGTTAAAAGCTAGAAAACAGAGAGAAGGAATGATAGAAAGTTATTCTCAAGGTAGTTAAAATGCAAACTGAGAGGAATTCTGGAAGATGTCCCAAGGCGGCACAATCGGAGAGAAAATATCCAGTGTTTACTGAGTTGCTTCTTTCCTCCCCTGTTTACGTTACTTGTCTTTTATATGTGAGGATTTATTAAGCACAGGAGGCCTCATCAGTAGGGGGGGAAAAGGATGATTTTAGTGGAGGGCAGGTGATGATGATAATATAAAACTTCTTTTAACTTGGGAAGAGTAAAAACTTGGTGAGAAGCAGGCTGTGAGGGCTTTTTTTCTTGTAGCTTTTTACAGTACTTGGAAGTAGTTCGATTTAAATGATTCAGTCTGCCTATTGTGCTCCTCATGACAATGCTTTCTGAGCATATGGTCATTAGCCTCTTCATCTTGTGAAGTTACTTAAGACCTGTCGGAAAGCCGTTGCTCACTGAGGTGTGACTGTATCTGTTCCCTGCTGCCCTACTGGTGGCTGCTTCATTTGTGTGAAGATAATTAGAAATAACACATCACTGTTTGGGTACTGGAGTTCTTCCTTCATGTCCATTTGATGCCTAAAATCCAGCCTGTTTTAAGCCATCAGAGAAGCTGAAGTAGGATGATGCTGAAACCTTGTGTCTGGTTCTGGACTTGCCCAGGGTCAGAGGGCTTCAGAGAAGAGAGCTGATGGACTTCAGCTTGTGCTTCTGTACACGGAGAGGCAAGCGTTTGAACTTTCCTCGGGAAACTGTAGCCAAAAGAACTTTTGATCCCTGTTACAACTCCTCCACAGTTTTCCCAAACTTGTCTTGAATTCCGTGCTAGTGTGTTGAGTAATCTGCTCGTGTACAACTTTTGCATTTAGTGCATGCTCTCACTCTCTACTCAGGAGAGAACTGTGTGCAATGGATGAGATATGGCGGGAGTTGCTTTTTCCATTATGTCCAAGCTGCATCTTGAGAACATGAATCAGAATTTAATTTGGTTTTGCACTGTTATGTTCAGTATGGTCCTGAGATGCAGGTGCTGGGTTCACATTCTCAAACTGGCTCCCCAGAAAGACCTTTTCCTGTGCCATGGAGAGGAAGAGTTTCCAGCCCCTGCAGTCTGTAGCACTTGTCTCAAAGCTTTTTCTATTTTAAACCACTGAATGAGGGAAACAACCTGCTTCTCCCTGACAATCAGGGAAGATACTTTGCTCTGAGGCTGTCTTAATTGTTTTCCTTGTTCTAATGATGGGATGGTGGAGATCACCATCTCTGGTCCTGCAGCGCCATCAGTATCCACCATCTGGTTTCCCAGGCATGGTCTCTTTGCTCCCTCTGAAGCTGTGATCCATGACTAAATTGCCTCCTTACAGCATACCTTTTTTTTCTCTGAAATCTTTTTTTTTTGTATCATCTTAAAAATGCTGCTGCAGGTGGCATTCTTCCTTTCTCTTCCTGCCAGGTCAAGTTCCAGCCTTCATGGCAGCAGATGTCTCTAGGGGCCAGTTCATTTGGCCTTCACCACTTTGAGATATATCATTCCCTGGAGCTGCATATTTCTCACCATCAACTGCCTTTAATGTGAGCCAGTTCAGACCCAAACAAAGGGTTGTAGTCATCTGTCCTAGCTTGGACATCTGAAAGTTATTTAAGTCTACTCTCAATCAACATAAACAACACCTAATTTCACCAGATTTGATCCAAAATAATACTTTTTACAATGGATGTACCAAGTTCTTTTTCAAGAGAAAAGAAAAACTTCAGGCTTAACTTAAGGACTGCAAGTTCCTGTAGAGAAGCCTGATTGCAGATGTAGTTTTGCATGAGTCAGTAATAGAGTTTGTATTTTTCTGAAAAATATTTTGTACGCTATGATCTTTACTCTCAATGGAAGGCAAAATATAGATCACCTCTTTAATGTGGTGCAATTTGAAACATTTGTCTTTTCAAACTGGGACAAATGGTAAATTGGCATTTGGGACACTTAAGGATTCATTTGCTATGCGTCACAGCAGGACAAAATCTGCTGGAGGCTCTGAAATACCCACCTGAATTGAAAAGTGGAATGTCAAGCTTAATTTTTACCATTCTGCAGCACAGAAGGCACTTTTAACCCCCTGTACTTCCAACTTGCAAGGCAAGCAAATTGGATCCCACTTTATTTTATTTGGTAATTTGTAAAGATTGTTTCTGCCCTCTCTATTTTTTTACTTTTTTCCT
The DNA here is from genome assembly GCA_013400535.1 of Scopus umbretta. NCBI lineage: Eukaryota > Metazoa > Chordata > Aves > Pelecaniformes > Scopidae > Scopus > Scopus umbretta. The sequence continues at coordinate 41,688 of VZTL01024621.1, read as the reverse complement.
CTTGAGGGTGTAAAGTTTTATTCTGTGCTGCAAATGGGCTTCAGACTGAGATAAAAAGAGGACAATTTTGATAGAAATGCATAAGGCAGAAAAAAGGAGAAATTTAAAGTGTTAAACAGTAAAAGCAAAGAAGGAGATATTTAATAACCCCTAAATAATTTATGTAAAAATTTCTGAAAACACAGTTTATTATGGGTGGAAAAAGGCCACAGTTCTTGTCCTTAAAATATCTGTTTAGTATAGTGGACACCTTTATAGAAAACATTCTTTTCCTGTAAGCTTTCATTAAGAAAAAAAACAAACAAATGAACAAAAAACCCCAACAGTTTCCCTGTCAGGGTGGGGGTCCTGTGGTATATGCAATTATTCCTGTCTAGCAAAGGTTGCTGTTAAGGATCTGTTCTTTCTGTTTTATTTTACTGTCCTGTTTCCATAGCGGGAGAAAATGTGCTTACAAAGAGAATGGCCAAGGTTGCAGGTGTCAAGCTAGAGCATGAATTTGGGTCACTTTTCTTATATCTGATCCCCTCTGTGGCTTTTGGCCAAGGCAGCTCGTCTGCTCTGGCCACAACCCCAATTCTGTAGGGTCCCCATGTTCCCAAGGCATCCATGGGAGTCAGGGAGGTGTAAATTCCCATGCAGGCACCTGGGCTTTCAGAGGATTCAGCTTTCTGTGCCTTGGGAAGCTGTACCTGTATTCCTGGACTGGCCAGTCTTATTCCACATGGAAATAAAATGAGTTTGACTTTTCTCCACAACTTGAGTTGTCCTTGACTTCCTTGAGTGCTCTGAGCCTGTTGGGCCCTTCTGAGAAAGGGATCATATTCCTCAGATGAAGCATATTAACACTGCTTGATGTTTTCTGTGCTCTCTTTACAAGTGACAGCCTGGAGTTTTGAACCTTATTATTAACTATAAAACCCAACTTTTAAATGCAGCAAGGTTTATTGTTATTTAATCGGGATACTTGCTCCATGCTTTCAGTGAGATGAGACGTTGCAGGAACTGATAGAGAGCTAAGCTCAACAGTAACAATTCTCCTTTTCCTGCTTATAACTTTACTTTTCTGCTAAGTTGCAGATCTTGTATGTTTTATGAGAGAGAGTGATGGTGGGAAAAGGCTACGAACAGTTTAGCCACTTGTTTCTGTTATTTCCCTGCTGAAGAATTTCTTTCTCTGTGGCAAGATGGATAATGATGCCTGGACTCTTGGTTCTCTCTGCAAAGAGATTAATCTCATTCTGTGGTACTCCTTGCTAGGGATGAAGTCAAGGCTGGAGTTGGATTGTTTGATGGGTGGTAAATAAGCTCCTAAGCTCCAGTCTCCTTACCAAGCAAGAATCCCGTTAAGGTTATCTAAGAGTAAAAATGGTCCCTTGCTGCCTTGGCTGTGTTTGGGTCCTTGTCCTGACAGCCATGTCTGCATTACAGAAGAAAATAATTTGAATTTAGTTCTTTTCTTTACCACTCTTCTGGACAGAGTGGCTAAGATAAAAACTGGGCCAAAACAATGTCATTTTAGCCATTTTAATCTTGGAGTGGCATGAAGCCCTGAATGGGATCAATGCAGTCACTCTTCAGGCTGCACCGGGCAGCGGGAGCTGCAGCTCCCAGTCCAGACCTCCAGCCATTACTGGGTTCCTCCTCTTACCCAGTGCAATATCAAACGTATTTGTCATCCATCTCCATGCAGAAGGACAGCGGCAATTCCGTGCCTCTAATTCAGCACAGGATCAGTTCTGGATATTAAAGCAATGGCATTGCCCCTGTATAGGTATGAATATTATTTTTAATAAGTAGTGATTTAATTTCCAGCTTGGCCTTGACTAACACAAGGAGTGACCCTTCATCCCAGTCTTCCTCTGAGTAATGTGGTTATTCTTGTTGGGTATGACTCAGCTGGGAGAAGCACCTCTATCTTTTGACCCTACTGAAATAATCCTGAGGAGAAAATGAATGGTTCCCCAATAAATTGAAGCCCACCTGTTCTTTGCTAAATTGGAGGACCTGTAACCTGTGCATCTTTGTGAAGAGGTGTAGTCATTTAAAAGTACTAAAGTGGGTCCTGATGCCAAAGATAGCCTTGCAGAAATGATGGTGATGTGTGGAGGTCCAGTCCAAAGCTGACAATGGAGAGGAGGCAGCTGCAGGGTCAGGGGGCTATGGCTGGAGCACGAGGGGACTGGTTTATTTTTAATGCTGCTCCTATTTTCTGTGAAAGGTCCGAGCCCCTTCAGCCTCATTGATCCGAATGGTCAGTGTTTCTCAATCTGCCTCAGTCTCAAGGGATCAAACTTCCCAGCTCTGCTCTTTAGGTAGGCTAGAGGAGGTGGTTGGAGCTACAAAATACTTGCTGGTACTGAGTTTTTGCCCTGGGCTGTTGGGCTCCTCAGCATTAGCAATCGCGCGTTGTGCCCCTCCATCTCTTCCACCCAAGCTTTCCCCAGTCAACCTTCTTTCCTCTGGCAGTAGGATTCCAATAAGCTCTCTAGCAACAGGCAGCTGAGAAGAGGGACCCTGCATATTTTCCAGGTAAGAAGAGGGTGTGTGTAAGCTCACTTCCACGCCTGAAGCTCTGCATGAATTCCATCTATATTCCCGCTACAGAGACAAACCGAAATTGTTGTTCGCACTTAAACACTGATAGTTAACTAACCCTGAGAAAATATCTGTAATGAACCAGCCATTTCGTTGTGCTCCCCATACACTCACCTACCTGACCTTACAGAGACCTGGAAATTGCTAGATTTTCTAAAGAGGGTATTACTGCCCTCTTCCCTGCTGCTGCTTTTTTTAACTCTAACATTAGAAAGACTGTTCTATTTTGTCACTGTTTTATAAAAATGTCACGGGCTAGAACACTTGGAGTGAGACTTCACGCTTATTATTGCAGAAGCGTTTAAAATGTTCTGAGGTGCTTTTAGGTGCCAAAAAAATTTAGTTGACAAAATAATAAGTCCAGATCTAGCTAACACTTTTAATAAACATAAAAGACATGACTGAAAGTCCCTTTACCTCTCTGTTCACCCCTGCGATGTCTATCTTTCCTTACTGCTTTGTTCCATACTAAAACTGTAATTTATAAGATCTGAATCTCTATCATGAAAAACAAGGAGAGTTACTTTTTGGAGCTTTGTAATACTTGTCCTTTGCAAGCGAGCTATGGTGCAAAAATCTAATAAAAACTTAGATGTTTTAATTTGTAGCAAAGCTCTTGCACACCACTCTGGGAATGTAAAGGAGTCCTGACATGGTCATTAATTACCTGCATAGTTACTGTAAAATAGTCTCACCCTGAGAGAGAACTAGAGTCAAAGTCCTTTTATTTGTTGGGGTGGAGAGCTGTGTAGATCAGCTTTAAGCTGAAATACGTTTCTCCCAACCCAGTCTCTAATCTCGTCATAGCTTTAACATCTGGAGTCGTCTGCTTAAGTATTTCACGCTAGAGAATATGTGATATAATGCAGAGCGGTCACATCTGAGTTGTAACAAAAGAAACCCATGTAAAGCACTTGAGTGTCGTTATGAACTTGGAAACCGCAGATCACTGCAGTACAGCTCCAAAGGCGTTTCACTGGCTGCCATTAAAGGGCTCAGAACTACATCTTCAAAATTCAGAAGAACATGTAGCTCTTTTATTTTTATTTTGCAGTGTGATTAATGACTCTAGGAACAAGTCTTTAAGCTTGATCTCCAGATGGAAGAATATTAAAAATATTGATTTATTGTGGCTTCTTGTGTGAACTTTGCTCAAATTGGACTGCAGAGCTGCTTGAGCCAATTTTGCTGTCAGCGTGGTCACTCAGTTCATGAGGCTTAGTGCTTCTGCTGTGAATTGTTTCCCTTGTAGCATTTTGGGGGAAAAAAAATCAGTTCTTTGCAATGCTTGGCGATTTTAAAAACAATATAAAGAAAATCCCATTCACGCATATGGGAACTGTCAGTCACAGCATGCTTATGAAATCCAGCTGCAGGCACAAGGGCACCAGCTCTGACTTCTTAAAAAAAAAAAAAAAAAATAAAAAATCTTCCTTTGCTTGGAAGAAAGACAGAAAAAGCTATCTAGGGCCTAAATCACTGTCATTTGTAAAATCTGCTCAGGGCTGTGTCCTCAGCTGGTGCCAGTTAAAGTCCTGTGCACCCAGATTAAGTTGCAGTAATTCAAGAGGAGGATCTTTAATTAAAGCAGCAAATCATGATCATAAAACTCTGTTCTGATATGTACCTGTTTTATCCTAGGCTCATCTGCACATGTGATGGTGTCCTAGAAAGTCTGAGTCCCTAAAATAAAAAAAGAGACTTCCATTAGCTCTTTTAATGAGTTTTAAACACTGTTGTAAAAATTCCTTCACTAATCAGCATCTTTTGTTCTCAGAAGTGTATTAAGTTGGGGACTGCAAGAAGGTGTCTGGTCCCCCTCCTGTCCCACCAGCCTCTGCAGCCCCGGCCATGAAAATCTGCTGCCTCTGCAGAAAACAGATTTTGGTGCCCCACTGTCCATAGCCTTCAGAAAACTTTCTGATGTCTGAGCTGATTTTCTTCCTGCAGTCTCAGCACATTCTTACTATTTCTACCCTGGGCATCAGAAACAGTTATTACCTTGTTCATATTAATAGCTCTAAGTTGGTGCTTTCATAATGTCAGAAAAAACTCGGAGTGTATTTCTTCAGGTGGAGAGCAGCAACAGTTTCTGGCTAAGACCCAGCTCAGGACCCAGGTGTGAGAAAGAACAGCAGTTCAGGACTGAAACATCTCTAGTTCTTGGTGGGAGGTGAAAGGCAATGGTCTCTTCCAGGCTGAATCTCTGCAGCTTCTCCTTTCTCCTCTGTTGCGGTTTAAGCTGTCGGGCAGGTAGATGCCACACAGTGCTTGGCTCCCTCCCCACCGTGGCAGGGGGAGAAAACGCCACAAAAAAAGGAAAACTCATGGATTAATATAAAGACCATTTAATAGGACAGAAAAGAAAAAGAAGATAATACTGATGATAAAAGAATATAGAAAACAGGTGATGCACAATGCAATTGGCTCACCACCTGCTGACCGATGCTTAGCCACTTCCTGAGCAGCAGATGCCCTGGCCAGCTTTTCCCTTAGTTTCTGTGCTGAGCATGACGCCGTACGGTGTGGGACATCCCTTGGGTCCGTCAGGGTCAGCTGTCCCAGCCGTGTCCCCCCAGCATCTTGTGCCCCCAGCCTGCTCGCGGTGGGGTGGGTGAGGAGCAGAAAGGCCTCGGCTCTGTGCAAGCACTGCTCGGCAGGAATGAAAACAACCCTGTGTTATCAACATTATTCTCATTCTAAATCAAAAACATAGCACTATACCAGCTACTAGGAAGAAAATTAACTCTATCGCTGTTGAAACCAGGACTTCCTCTCAGGAGCACTTTGGTGGTAATTAATCAAATATATTGTTCTTCGCTGCCTCGGAGCAGTGTCTTTCCTCTCCAGGCTTCCCCTTTCAAGTTTTCATCCAGTCCTTCATCATATTCAGCCTGGAGTGAACACCTCAAAGAGTTTATCATCTGAGCCTGTTGGGGTACTGGGGCAAAGTCCTTCCCTCTGTGATGGAATAAATCCCATAAAACCAGTGGAGATAAATGAAGGATCTAACCAGCTATTGCCCTGGCTGCCTGCTGTGTGGGGATCTCGAGGTCCCACCACAGTGGGAGATGGTGCTGGAGCCAGCACCAATGTCTGGTGAAGCCTGGCCCAGCCTGGGGTCAGGAGGGAGGAGGCCTGCAGACCCCAGATTTGGCAGGTCTTCTGCTTTTCTTGCCCANGAAAAATTAAAAAAAAAAAAAAAAAAAAAAGAAAGAAAGAGTGAAGCTTTTAGTTAACATGGTCATTTATCATAGTAGCTGGTAACTGCTGTTCTTGTGTCTGAACTGCAATTTGTTACACTGCCTAAATGCAGTCCCCAGCAAGCTCTTGCCAAAGGGTTCGGATTTCCTCTTGTATTTGGCTTTCTCTGGTGCAAAGGGGAATACTCCCCAAATTGTCTCTTTTGGTTGATTGATACTTTGGGGGGGACAGCAAATTGGTAGACCTTGTCACGTTATGGCCAAGAGCGTCTTGGTACAGCGGTGACTTTTGCAGTCTTCTGTTGTTCCCCTGAGTTGGAGAGATCACAGCCACCAACCAAGCGGGCAGAGACAGGACTTACACCGAGGCTGGTGCAAACAGGGGGCTTCTCCGTAGCGGTGTTAAAAGAAATGGTACTTGGGGTTTTTTCTTTCAGAATTTGGAAATTATCTTTGATTTTTTAATATTAATGTTAAGGAGTTAGGATCCAACACCTACCTTGTGCTGGTGTCTCTCAACCAATGTTTCATTACTGTATTAAATATATTTTATATATTTTAATATATTATAGTATTTTCTTCCTCTGTTTTAGCCCAGCTATGCAAGTGATTGCAGCCACTCCTGACCTCAAGGTGTCTCCCATAAACCTGTTAAAGAAAAACCTTTGAACTTCTTGCAATGTTCCTTATTAAGACTAAAAATTACTGATGCTGCTCCGCAGCCCTTTCCCTCGTCTCAGCACACTACATGTTACCCAGAGAGACCTTTTCACCTGCCCCCAGGAGGGGAAGACAAATACTGTTATCAGGTGCAGGATGAACCTGGGTCATAAACCAGCATCGCTTCGTGCAAGATCTGCAGGCAGTGCTAGTCCACTTACTTCTTATTAGGGGCTTCGGGGCAGTTTTACTGCAAACTGCTAATTTTGAGTGAGGCTTGCTTGGGAAGAGGCAGGACAGTGAGCGCAACACGAGCCCGAGAAGGCTTTGGCAGCTGGGAAATGCAGAAATGCGTCGCAACCTGGATGCTGGGAGGAGATGGAGTAACACAGAAATGCCAGAGAACGTGGGATTTTGGCGAGCACCAAATGAAATGTGTTTGCAGGCTGGATGCAGATTAGAGCCTAGTCAAATGGCAAGGCTGACCAAGGGTAACGCTTTCAGCTGTATTCACCTGAAGAGTTTTAGGTTCACAGCCGTGTTCGTTTGCATGACACCGTTCAGCTGAAGCTGCCTTCGGGCTTTGGCACCCAAGGCAAGTCCATTATGTATGGCCTGAATTACCTGCTTTGGAATCAGGTTAGATTGCATTAAATCTTAGTGTAGGCACCCTTCAGAGTGGTCTAATTCAGTGTATCTTCAGATTCAGCATCAATTAAACTAAATCAATTTAGTGTTGTTCTAATTCTGAAAAGGAAAGTGCCTATGAGGGGCCTTAATGCAGTTTGAGTAACCACCTTCAATTTACACCTTTAATTCATTTAAATTTTTAAGGTGCTTAAAAGCTTGTCTACCCATCATTTGTGAATACTTTCCCTATCTAGGATGCTCTATCTGATGGAATAAAGATTGGATGCAGGTTGGATAAGAGAGGTTGGATAAAGGTTGGTTGTTTTTGTGGTGCTGTCAAGTTTTGTTTTAAATTGCTTTAGGGTATTTTCTTGATTTTTGGAGTTTAAAGTTTCTCATTAAAGCAAAATGAAGTGTTAGCATTTCTGGCCTAAGCAACTGCAGAGGAAAACTTTGTATACATACATATACGTATGAATATGCTGTAAAATCTCTAAGAGATCAAGGTTTTTTTGAAGTGTTTGATTCTAAGCTTACTTCTTGTTTGTGAGAAGCATAACCATGTTTTCTGAACACACAGGGGTCCCTAAACTGTGCTTTTTGCCTCTCATAAAGATGGAACTTCTGATATTTCCATGCACTGAAAGGGCTGAGAAAGTAGTTTTTTAAAACTTTTCATAATCCTTTCACAGGCTTCTGTTTTCCATCTAATCAATATGTCCAAATTCTGCTTGATTAACAACATTGAACCAAAAAGCCAGGATCATCCCAGACTGGTGGTAACTCTTGGCAGACGACTGAGGGAACTTCTGCTGGTGGGAGGCATTACAGCTCCCGCTTCCACTCCCAAACCACCACAACAAAGGCTGCAATTTCTCGTTCCCTAACAATATTCTGCCTGCATCTTCAGCTGAAGTTCTGGCTATGAAACATCCAAAACCTGTTCGTTGCATTCAAAAGATAACTATTTGCCAGCGTGTAGACTATAAGTCTGTGTGTTTGAATAAGGAAAAGCTACTTACATAATCCATTAGCAAGCTGCTGGTCTGCAGTTTCTTGGTAATAAGATAAAGAGCAAGCATGGAACACCTTTCCCACAGTAACTGCAAATGCTCCTACGTGTTCTTCCCTCTTAAATTATATTTGCTATTGCTGATGGAGAATAACCTTGTATTTGTAAGGAAGACCTGAAGAAGCCACAGAAGGCAGCAATGTCCTGGGCTGAGGACCTTAAAGGAGCTGCACCTCGGCTCCTTTTTTGGGGGGAGAAAAAAAAAGGTATAAACTGCAGGGCCCAGGCATAGGAACCCTTTTCCTGGCCTGCTGCTAAAGCTTTTGAGGAAGGAAAGACTCTTTTCCCTACCTTCTGACCCAGCAACCTGATTCAATCCAAAGCCTTCTCCAGAGCTGAAAGCCTTCCCTCTTCTTTCCACTCTTACAGGCAAATCTGTCAGGTCCAGCTGATTATTTCTTTTCTTTCACTATTTGTCTGGAGTGGTTGCTCTATTTAAAAGCTATGTTGTCCTATTTACTACAGAAACAAGGACGCTTCCTCTAAAACCAAATGCTACATGTGAATGTAAGGAGACCAAAGTCTGTCGG
>VZTL01024621.1:0-32964 GCA_013400535.1 Scopus umbretta | reverse complement strand
CGTGGGGGGGGGGGGGGGGGTGCGGGAATCTTCCTCTACCTCTCCTTAAAGCCCTCGATGTGCTTTTTTTAGCTGCCTCTTCCCCCAGAATATGGTGCTGCTTCTGTTGGGAGTCTCTTGGCCAGGAGCATAATCTTTCCTTCAAGAAACAAGCCAGAGAATTGAACCAAAGAGCATCTCCAGAAAATTATTCTTCTTTTTCCTTGACCTAGACTCAAACTGCACGCAGCAAAGGTGAACAGACTCCTGAAGGCAGTGAAATATTCCTTGTCCAGCTTTCTCTCGCCCATCCCCTGTCCCTCGTCTGGGGTCCCTGCCACTATGCTCATTTGGATCCAATTCTGCTTCGGTTTGGCTGAGCCTGGAAGCAGTGCCTACAGCTTTAGAGCTGTGGCTGTGCTTTAAGGTTACAGCCCGCTACCTCCTTCAAGGCAAGGGACTTCCTAGCCTGCTGTGGCCCTAGGAGTAGTTCTGGCTGTTAGAGGCACCACAGTAAACCTGGCACCCCTTCCTTTTGGGGGGTCCCATATGATAGCCGCTACATGCAGCCAGAGACCTTGCACGGGGTGTCAGATAAAATTGCCTTTGAGTTTAGGGAACTGACAAAAAATACAGGTTTTACTAAAAGTGAGAAGCTTTCACAGGCTAGTATCTGCCTCAGTTTCCTCATGGTTCTTCAGGAACTGGAGGGATTCTGTGCTTTTGTGGGGCCACCCAGCTCTAGGGTAGCCTTGGCTTCCAGTCCATGGCATCTCAGCAATCTAGTGCATCCAGTTCTCATAGCTTCACCTACAGGAGATGTTTCCCAGCTGCTCCATCAAATTGCCCTTTTTCCCTCCCCTTGACTGCAATTTAGTTTTAAAATGGATACTAACATCTGGTTTCTTTGGTTTGGGGGAGATATTGTGGCTTCATATCCTTCTGGTGGTGGGATCCTTCCTGCCAAACCACCCTCCATGTCACCAGTGGTGTGGTAGGGCAGAGTCATTAAAAAGTTAATGCTGCATTTCTCTATGATCTGCAGTTTCCTTCAGGCAATGGTTTTAACAGGGTCTCTGCCAGCCTATGACTGATGTACTGCTCCCCAGAAGTTGGAGTGATGCATGGATTTCCTTAGAACAGAGTGCCATCGGCTTGTCCCATCCTTGGCTGCACATCTGAAGTGACATGAAGCTGCCAGGGAAGTGATTTTCCTTGTGCTCTCCAGCAACAAGTGGAGACACAATGGGCTCTTAGAGTTTGGAGATGGGAAGGAGCATCTGAGAGAAATGGCAGTTTTCAAGTACTGTGAGCCTGGCATGACTTCGAGGGGTTAATAACAAGGGCAGAGCCTGAGCTATCAGTTGTGACCAAAGGTGTGACCTGAGGTGGACTGGTGTCTGCTTTAGAAGGATAATTCAAGAAGGTGGGGGGCAAAATCCATCTGCTGCCAGGTTCTTTGTGGAATCCTTTCCATCTCTCCTTACCAGATTCATCATCATCAGAGTCTGGTGATGAGGAAGGCAGGTGAGACATAAAAATTATTATTTCAAAAAATCTGGGAAATGCTGCTCTTTGGGGATATCTCGTACAGTTGAGAGCTACATGATGCTGCAGAACAAGGTCCTTTAATTTCTGCTTCCCTGAGACGCACACAATAAAGGCTGGAGCAGGTTTTGCCCTGGTGGGTGGAAGGAAAGAAGGTTTCTCTGTTTTATCTCAGCCATCCTTGAGTCCTCTTAGGTTAGATACAATCCAATCCCCGCTTTAAAGGCAGCTTTGGAAAACTTTCCCACAGATGCTTACAGCCAAGATTGCTTCAAATCCACTATGTCCCACTTCATTTCACATAATTAGGAGCTGTGACTTCCCTGACCTGACTCTTTGTGTCTTGAAATGAGATTTTTCAAAGCAGCAACCCACCAAGGAGAAATTGAAAGCAAACTGATTATCCATGTGGGATGGCTCTGACCTCCTGGTATTAAAGGATTGACCAACTTCTTGCTAAATTCACTTAGTCTTCCTTTTTCTTCCTCTCACTTTTTTAAAAAATAAAAGGTCTTATGCTTAAAGAGAAATACAAATCCATTTATGTATTCAGCACCCGCCTTCCCTTTGTTTGTTGTAATCACTTTTGCATCCTGTGATCCTGAATTGGGTCTGAACTAAGAGGAGAGGGCAGAGCTGGGTATATCAACTACAGGTGCAAAAACGTTGGGCTTGAATCAGACCAAAGAGTCTCCAAAACACTGCATCAAACCAGCGGCAAACTTACGGCAAGGTGAAAATTGAACAGAGTTCCCAGCTGAGGGGGATCTTACCTGTGTGCAAAGCCATCCTTCTGGAAGCTAAAGAGAACAGCAGAGGCTTGATCTTCTAGGGGCCAATGAAGCAAAACCTTGTGGCTCAGGTACGGACCCAAGATGTAAGAAACATTTCTTCTGCTCTGACTTTAGGCAAAATGATGGTGCAGTTCTGCCTTCATGCCAGTAGTGTGAGCCTTGGACCTTTGACCCTTGTTCTCAAGCTCCTCTGCTGCTTCACTATCTGCATCTCCAGCCTCAGCAAGGCAGTGTTCTCCCCGGGTATATGTGGGGATATGGGCCACAGCTGAAGATGTAAATTCTAGGAGTGCTGCACCAAAAAGAACGTTACTGAGAAATGGGGAGCACCCTCAGGTGACAGGCTGTGGCTCAGTGCTGGGAATGGGGAGTCCTGGTCATCTGTGTTTCACCCCAGCCCTCTGAGCCCTCAAACTGGGGGCCAGAGTGTAGAGGGACTCAGACACCAACCCCTTCCTGAAATCTGCCTTTCTACATGTATTTCATGCAGCACGGGGAAGAAATATATCAAGGACATTATCTAAAATTAGCAGCAGCAGTTTAAGTTGCATATAAAATTAATCTGATTGGATTTTAAAGAGAGGCTTATAACAAACAAGGCTGGGGCTGTTTACAAACCTCACTGCAATATAATTATATTTTTCAGCATGAGTTGAGAGCTACAAGAGTGGCTGGTCCAGTGGAAGCTTTATTATATTCAGCAAGTCCTAATGAATAGGGAGCAGATTGTAAAATATTGTATATTTTTATTGTTATTCATGCAGGTGAGATTTTTGCAACAAGGAGGTCACTGGCTTTATTGCTCTAGGTTCTCCGGGAAGAGACAAGTGCTCTGCCAAGATTCAGAAATGAGCTGCTGTCAAGGAAAAGGAGGAGAGACGGGTCTGCTCCAGCCTGAGATTCATTGTTTCATGGCAGGGGAGGTGCCATGGGGATGAATTTGTCCTTCAGACTACCTTGGACCTGTTTCATACACTATGCAACTCCATGGACTTCCCAGCTGAACTGTGCTGGTGATGACAACCTTAACTCCATCCCACAGAGTGTTACAGCACCCCAGTAGGCATCGTGTAAGGCTCTGGACTGTGAGCTTGCACCTCTCAGCTGCCCATACAAACACCCTGGTGTTTCCACCAGGTTGTCTCTCCGGTGGAACAAATATGACCAACTTCTCCCTGGTCTGGGCATGGCCCTGGAAAGGAGGACTCCTGTGCAAACCACACACCAGTTTGGACCCTTAGATCACAAATGCAATTGGAAGTGGAAAGGATTTGGCCACAACCTGTTGGTGACTACACTGTGATGGGCAGGTTGAAACTGGGGACAAATTCTGTGCTGCATCACTCCCCATGTGTTAACACGTATGTGGTTGTGTGTGGCCCTTAGAGCGGTTCTCTATGGTTGAATTTCCAGTCTACCATGTTAACTTTTGTGCCAGGAGAGAGAATTTTCAGTGTTGGCTGTTCCTTGCTGGCTTGTATGCAATCTGGAGAGATGTTTATTCCAGTTTGACCTGTAATGAGAGAGTCTGGGGAGGGGTAGAGCCATGAGTAAGCAAATGTTCAGGTATTTCTTACAACCTTCTGACAGTTGCTGAAAGAGTAGCAAAGATATGTATACAGAGATTACAGGTAAAATGCGAGCTGCAAATACACACACACAAAATAGTGCTTGTCTGCATTTTATTTTTGTTTTAATGAGTGTTAATAGAGTGGTAGAAGATCACAAAGGTTTTCTTCCTCAGGTGTTAAAATAGGAAGCAATTAAGGCTGTTAAAAGTTGCCATGGTGGCAGGATAAAGATGGTTTGGGGAGGTGAGTTGTGTTTTCAGGCTGCTATCTGGGATTTCTTCTTCATTACTCTCGTTTGCCAGAGCTGGGACAGTTTTATATCCATTGCAACAGAACAGTGAGCAACCTTCATGTGCATGTACTCAGCTTTGTGCTCTTTGTTGAGGCTGGGGGCACTGGCAAGAGACGTGCCCGCAGGATGGATTCATGCGTGGATGTACAGATAACAAGAGGGACCAGGGGGTTGCAGGCTGCAGCTGGAGTAGGGTTAGAGATGTCCCTTTCCGTGTGCCTCTGGCCAGAGTGGCCACCACCCACCCAGCATGGTGTAGGGACAGCTCAGATTCTTGCCCACCTTGTCCCCTGGTCTGGGGATGAGGTTCATAAATGGCTCACTGTATACTCATCCAGAAACAGCATAGATAAGCACAGAACTGCAACCTGGTTTTTTTCTTTTTCTATTTTTTTCCTCTCTCCAAACTGTTTTTAAGGCATCAGATTCAATTGGGTGGAGTTTGTATTAATTAAAAAAAGAAGTTATTTGCCAAGGAGCTTTTGAAGGAATGGGGTCTAGGTCTTTGAGCTGGCTCAGGACAGGAGCTGAAGTGGTTTGAGTTATATGTAACTCAAAGATCCAGTTTCTTGCTGCGTGATACCTTCCCTGCCAAACTGGGAATTCAGCAAATTGGCTTCAATACTGATTGGAAGCTTTTTGTGGGTGGCTCTGTTACCAGACATTTTGGCTGTGCGGTCAGGGTAGTGGGGCAAAATGAGGTCAAGTCTTAGATCTGCAATTGATTGTCTGGCCAATACCGGGCAACTTTCCCAGCCTGAGCTCTCTGTAATTCCCAATTTCTCCGTACAAGTCTAAGCTCATCCAGAGATGGGTGCTGTTGTCCCACCCTGCTGACACGTTGCCTTCTGGCACAAGCCTTCCATCCAAAGCAGTTTCAGCTTACTGAATTATTAAGAAACCAGCCTGACAAAGTGGTGGATGGTTTCTGATGGCTTGGTGGGACTGGGAGGGCAGCCCTGTCAGCCACTTCTGCACATGGTGGATGGAGCAAGGCAATGTGCTTGGGTAGCAGGCTCCTATCAGTCCAGCCCTTCAGATGAGATTTGTCAACAAGTTGGACTTCAGAACTTGAACTAGTCATCCTAGGCTAGACAGGCCTCTCCAGAGGGCTGTTCCTGTCATGTTAAGACAAGCGTTAACAGCAGGTCAGAAGAAGTGCCCTCTAGCCATCCTTATTTCTCTCCATTAGCTGTAGAAAGAAGCATATTAACTAGCTTAGTCTTAAAAATTGAACTTTAAAATGCCCCAAACCAGGCAAGGTGAATACCTTTCCAGGAGGATCCAGCATTTGTGGCTTTGCTACTGAAAAACAGCTCCACTTTTTGTAGCTGTTGCAAAAATCCCTCCCTTAGCTCACTAAGTCCACCATCTTCAGATGTGTTTTGTAGCACGCGGTTTTGCTCGGAGGCCCTGATGGATACGTTCCTTGGTGGAAGCCATGTGGGATCAATTTTAGCATCCCAGTGAAATCCTGAAGTCCATTCGCTTTTTCTTTAAAGCTTTACCGGGCAGACTGGGCTGCTGTCTCCTACGCTCCAAAGACTCATATGTCAGCAGTGATGTGCAAGCGGGCCAAAATTACTAAAAGTTGGCCCAAATAGCCGGTGTTACTGGAAAAAGACTTCTTAAAGGCCTGGTTTTCAGAGGGTCAATGTCTGAAACTGTCTTAGCACCAAACCCCACCTGATTAGCGCTCTGAGAAGCTCTGTACACTATTTACCTGTGGGGTCAACCCACCGCTGTTGTTGGTTGTCACTATTGTGCTACTGAATTAGATGGGGTGTAGACCCAAGCACAAGTACCCTCGGTTCTGCAAACACCTTCATTGCTCCCTGCCATCACTTACCCCCCCACCAGAAAATGCCAAAGCTCGGCTCAGGAGGCAGCAGAGGCTGTTCCCAAGGCAGTATGGATGATGGGGTGGTGGAAGAGTGTGTGGGCAGAGGCTGTGCAGTGCTGTGTAATCTCAGGGCAGAGAGGGAGAGAGGTCTCTGGTCTGCTTTATTTGCTACTACAGAATAAGCCATTAGGATAAAACAATGTTATTCAGCTTGCTGGAAGGCATTAAAATGTGCATTACAGTATTCCACCCCAGCATGCAGAATCGTAGAGAGACAATCTGATTTTCCTTTTCGTAAAACCTCTTAGCTGTTTAATACAGTTGAATCCCATAATCTCCGAGTTTTAGCACAGAGCGAAGAGTTTCAGTCTTCCTAGGGCTGCGCAGAGGTTAATCAGTTGTTCTTTGCTGCATGCGTTGAGATCCGTGGATGGCAGGAGCGTGTGACAAGCTGTGCTGTGTGATTCCCGACTCTGACTGCAAATGTTTTCCTAGCCTCAGGTTGCGTGTTGCCTCCGCAAAGATGTGGATTTGGGTGAGCTTTTGTTTTTGTTTGGTTTTCCCCTCCTATTTGTACTTTAAAATATCCCGATTGTGGCTGCTGCCCTCCTGTCTGAAGATGGCACTGCAACATCTTGCAAGCCGAATCCCCGGTATTAGCATCTCACACCAGCTCCTTCCAGCCTTAATGACTGTGGGGACTGACAGCTGAACTGACAACAGCAGAGAGAAAAATGCATGAGCTTGGGAGCAATCAGGGAGTGAGGACGGGGTGCTTGGGCACGAGCTGTGCAAATTTTGCCCAGCGCTTCAGCGAGGAAGGAAAAAGCAGGAGAAGATTGTGGATAAAGCCAGAGAATTGTGAATTCGGCTGAGGTGCCGCTTCATCCTCCTCCCAGCCCCTCAGTGCTTTGCCACGGGTGGGATGCTGAAGGACCTGATTCACGTACAAGGCCAAATTCATCACGGGTGCAGACTGGCTCCCTTCCTCTGACTTTGTTGCCACTCACATCTGCTGGCTGAGGCTCCAGCACTCCGAACTTACTTAAAATAAAGAACAGGGAGGGAAAGGAAGGGAATTCCCATTGACTGAGGTGATTTAAATGATAAAATTAAACCACTGCAGACAATTCTGTGGCTTGCAGCAGCTACTGGTTAGTTTTGTGGAGTCTGCATTGTGTGGGCAGAGGGGCATTGCTTTTTAGATGGAGCAAAGGAGTCTGAGAAAATGCAGACAAATATTAAAAATAAAAGGAAAAAAAGAAAATGGAGAGAGAGATATATAGAGAGAGTGGCTGTTTAGCTAAGGTTCTTGGCTGGGCACCAGGGAATGGGGCTTATGCTGTAGAGTTACAGGTTACCCTGCAGGTATGCAGGGGCTATTAGCAAGGGGAAGGCAGTGTCACAGGAATGGCTTGCAGGAGAAACGGGGGAAGACGAGGGAAGCTGCTGCTGTTCCTTGCACGCACAGCTCTGAAATACCTTCATCTCCTCCCACTTGGTCTGGTACAAAGAACTGCTCCGTAGACTCCCGTGGGACCAGTTCTCCAGGCAGCCGGAGGGATGGGAGCCTGCTCGCTGGCTTCTCACCATGCTTAAGAAACATGGGCACGTTGCTCTCCTGCTCACACTAGTCCACTGGCTCCCTATTAACTTCGGTTAGAAATCAGCCTGGGTGGACTTGCCGCAGTCTATTCCAAGGACCCCCTGCCTCCTCCATCCCTCTGTGCATCCCTATTTATCACCTGGTGTGTCTCGCCTAGGAGAGATCATCCGCACTGCAGTGCCATGGGGAGCAGCCCGCCGCTTCCGACCCCACGTCGCCTAGTGCAGTGTTGCAGAAAGCTCACGTATCCAGCAGGAGTGCCACGGCAAAAGTAATCCGTGGGTCCTTGGGGTTCCTGGGGCCACTTTTAAGCAGGCAGAGGGGGCATGGGAAAGGCAAGCCTGAAGGCTGAAATCCAGTACCCAGCACTTCTGCTAGAAAGTGCTCAGTGAGCTGCAGCCTGAGAAAGGCTGAAATCCATTGCAGAGGTGGGTGAATTCAACAAAGGAGGCACTGAGTTCATGTTTATTCCTTTTTTCTCCCTTCCCCCCCCCCCCCTTTTTTTTTTTTTTTTCCTCCTCTGAAAGCTTTTGAATGTAGGCAGCTCACAGGGACTTCAGAGCTCCTTTGTTTCTCCAGACCTGTGGAAACCTTTCTCTGGCATGTCAGATTTGCGAACAGTGGGCTGCCTACAGCAAACCCAGCAGCAGTGCTGTAGCATGCAGTATCAGAGCATGCAGGCGTCTCAGCAGCTCTTATGTGCCTTTTGCAAAGGACCTGGATGCAGGCAAGCAAAAAGGTCTTCCCCACTGCTGCCCATGTAGAGAAGGGTCTGCAAGATATATCTACGTTTATATATGTCCAACTGCTTCAAAGATGCCGGAGATCAGTCTGCTGGCAAATATGATCCCCCTTGCCCCAGCCCCAGCCAGGAATTGGGTGCAGGATCCGACTAATCGGGGTCTTGTCCCTGTAGTATTAATGTGTCTTAATAGGGATCTTTGGTACAGAGGCCTCCCCATAGCTTAACATAATTAGCTGGAGATAATTGTGATCACAGCACTGCCCTGTTCCAAAGGAATTCTAAGGTGTCCAGTGCAGGGGAGAGGAATTCCCTAGAAGGATGTGGAACAAGCAGAGAAATGTGGGGATATATCCAGAGTCCACAAAACCAGGTCTTGCCTGAGGTTGTTCTAAGAGCCATGGAAGATTCAAACCCAACTTCTGAAGCTTTTATCACTGAAAGCACATTGAAACATTTCCAACAACTTGGCAAAGTTTTTGAGATGGGAATGTGTTGGGCGAGTCCCTGCCCCCGGCTCCCTGCAGTTTCCCATTACTCATGTGAAGAGCCTTGGTTGAGTCCCAGACTTTGTCCTGATGCATAAAAACCATTGTGCAATGCTTGCCATGGGCCTTTCAAATGCCACGTGTGAGCCCCAGCTCTCACGGCTGCTCTCTAACCTGGTGCGAGCTGCTGTTACTGGTAATCCTCTTTGCCATCTCCTTTCATCGCTGCCTGAGACCTTTCCCATCAGTTACCCTGTGTAGCACTGAAACAGCAGGTAATCTATATGTACAGTAAATTGACTTTAGCTTTTGCCTTGAGCAGCTAAAAATGAAGCAAGAAAAGAAAAGAGGGCAAACACTGATTAAAAACAAGTTATAACCTCTGTGGCAAAAGGGACAGCCTGTCATCAGAGCATCTTCTCCTGTGCTCTGCTTCTCCACTGCAGAGTAAACAATTTTGTCCTCACTTTTGAATCGAAACACCTGAACTATGTGGCCTCAGCTTTGAAAAAATTGCAGGTTCATTCTGGGGAGGAACGGGCAATTTTCCTCTGAGAGAAAATTGTTAAACGTCAGTCATCCTCATGTGGCATCCACAGAAGTGACATGGTTCCTGAAGGTCTGGGAATATGTTTCGGCAGGGTAATGGACTGCAATCGTGACATTTAATTCATAAACCAGCGTGGCCCCTGTGGGAGAGGTGGTGGCTGGATGGTGGTGTAGGAGCAACAGGACAGAGAGGAATTCGAAGGGATTGTTGCTTGCTGGGTGCACAGGACGGGGGCTCGGAGGTGGGGCTGCCAGCAGGGAGAGCTCCGCTCTTGTGGGTCTGTTCCAGCCTGCCATCTCCCTCCATCGATACTGGTGCTGTTAACTCTTCCTGAACTCTGCTTTGGGGTGAAGCAAATTTTATTTAGCAAATCGTGGATCCCTTTAGCAAAGGGAGCTGTGGGACGGTGTTTCTCCTCACATCTATCCATCCAGCATTCCCATCCCCGGCAGCGCAGAGGCAGCCGCGGCAGCGGCTGTCGGCAGTGAGGGCCAGCCTATTCATTTCAGTGGAGATGAACTTGCAATCAGACCTGCTCCCCCTGAAGAGATTAGGAAGAATTATCCTACATTTGTTTGTTTTATTCACTGTAGAACTCTGTATTTCTCTTTTCTTTCTAGCTGTTGATTTGAACTCCAGACATTGCGTCGTGGTGAAATCTAAATTCTTATCCAGGCTCCATCATTCTTATGTTTAGCCATCTCGTAGACATCCTTCTCGTCTGTTACTAGGAATTTAGTCGTGAAGTCTTTCAGAGAGATGTCAGCCCTGGGGGGGAAGTATGGCCTCAAGTGACCGAGTTAGAGCTGCAAAGAGATTTTACGCTGACAAGGGGAAAAGTCTAAATTTTACATCCTTCAAAACACAGCTCAGCTCATACTGAACCCTATTTAACGGGTGCTTCCATCCCATCACAGCTGTTTGTCTCCAGGAGAAAATTGGTTAGTATTTTGCTTTAGACAGAGAAGGTTAGAAATTCACCTTCAAGAAATCATTCAAGGCTTTAAATCTGAAGCGAGAAATTAGCTCCTACTAGTGCTAAGCGAGGACCTAAATTCTGGAGGCAGAATTTGTTGAGAACCTCAGCCTGGACAGGTCTGTGAGTGTGAATCAGAGATCCATGCTCTTGTATTAGGCAACACAGGGAAATTATGGTATTTGAGTCCCTAGGGCTCTAATGATAGGAATTTATTTGGCCTGGAAGAAAGAGGATTTGAACTAGGATCCTACAACAGGCTTAAGGCAAGAAAACTGTCTTTTACTTCAGGTTCTGATTTGTTTGATGTGTCGCTACCTCTGGGGGTATTCCCGGCTGTCGCCATAAACTCACATGAATCAGAGTGTGGATAAAGGATGAAGGGAAGGAATTTTTTTTTTTTGCGCAGCTAAAGAAAGCTTCAGAGGTCTTTGTTTTCCTAATCTTTTTGAATGGGAGATCTGGTTTTGGTTTGGGTTTTTGGTTTGGCTTTGAGTGAACAAGCAGATGTGTTCACTTGCCCTCTAGCTTCAGGTTCAAACATGCACTGATGAAAATGGATTTTTAATACAAAAATGACACATTACTAATAAGTCAGATTTAGGTATCTTGTTCAGGGATATGCTATAAGCTCTTGCTGTGGGAGCTCTCATGCAAATAACAGGTTTTTGACCTGGACCACGACTACTCCTGGGGAAAATGCCAGGACAGGGCTATTAGGGAGCTTGGATCTGCCACTGGTGAAGCAAAGTCCTGCCTGGGCCTCAGGAAATGCTCAATTTGGAGCTTTCACTGAAATGGGTATGTTCCCGCAAAAGGGGGCCCGTTTTGACAAATAGGCTCTTTCCAGCAATCATCTATTATTTTCAGAAAAATAATTAAGGAAGTATCCGATAAATGATGTCTCAATCTCATAAGCCACCTCGGAGCAGTGGTGCTTTGATTTCTCCCAGCTTGGAGGAGCTCTCCTTTGCCTCCTGTGTAGTGGCCAGGCCCTTCCCTGCTCATTCCCATTTATCTTTGCGGCAGACAGGGAGGAATCATCAGTCAGTGCACAGAGCTCAGCAGTGATTGATACCAACAGGCCATTGATTCTGTTTAACAGACAGGATTTTCTGTTGCTGGCTTCCCTCCCCTTAGGTTTTCAAGTCATTTCTGCATTTTGCTCAGTCTCTTGCCCCTGTCTCCTTGCCATTAATGCCACATTCATTCTGTCTGATCATCTTATTCTCCATATAGCAGGCACATCGCTGGCTGACTGGAAAATACATCACTAGCTCAAGGGGGGGAAAAAGGGGGAGAGGGAGGCAAACCATGAGACTGTGCCCTGGTCTCTGCGGAGTCAGGAGACTTCTTTATCTGTCCCTTCCACAAAAGCCATAGTGTATGGCTATATGTGGTGTTTGTTTCTCGCTCTGTCTTGTGTTTTCTCTCTCTTTCTCTCCATATCTGTGTCTTTATTCATAGTAGCCAAGGCATAGGCATCGTATTTTCCCACTTCTCTGATACGATCTGCCAGAACAGAAATGTTCTAGCTGAGAAAGTTCCTGAGAAGCTCAGCACTAATATCGGAGGCAGCAGCTTGATACGGCAGCCAAAATAAAATAGCTTTTTCTGGGAAGAAGCATTCTTCTGCAAAAGAGAGTGCTTGAGTTGATGTATCCGGTAATAAGACTAGATTGTTGTCAGGGGACTTAGCATATTTTGTTGATCACAACGAAAGTTAAGGCAACAAAGAAAGAGTCAACAGAGGAGCAGCTTGCACCTGAAGAGCTCCGTGTGCCTTACGTGTAACGCTACCAGGACAGAGATGTTCCTCCTGCTTTTCTTTGAGTGGAGGGATGTCCACCTCAGAAGTGGTTTGAGGAGGGGAAGAGCAGAAGGACTTTATGAAAAGCTTACACTGTGTTGCAGAGCACTCGGTTCCAGTGGGAGTTTAAAGTCTAAGTCCTACAAGGAGTTGAAGTACCATGACACGGGGCATTTGCTCTGAATGTTCAGTTCAAACCCAGAGCAGCAAAAGTCACACAGGAGATAAAGGACTCAGTTCAGCCGACTCAAATGAGGAGGGTATTTTAGCTAGACTTGAGAGAGCTGGCTTGAAAAGAATCCTCCTTTAGCCAAATAAAATCTGAAAAACCTCACAGTACTTTTTGTACAAAATCCAATAAGAGATGCAAAAGCTGCTTCTTGCAAGGTTTGCTGATTTTGCTGTGAATATTTCACAGAGCTGCGAGAGGGTAAAACTTACCTCTTAAATCTAATTTTTAAGGTTGAAAGCATCTTCTCTTTTTACTACTTTTTATGAATATGAGGGTTAAATGAGCAGTGATCTGTCTTTAGTTTGGTTTTTGCCAGCTTGGAATAGAGCAATGAATTGCTGTCTTCAGAGTAAGGATGGTGTGTCGCCATCCCCCTGCCATGAACTTAGCATACAGTGGAGATTTTAGAGAAAAGGGGGGGGGGTGGTCAGTAACTTTGCAATACTGTGGTGTTGGAACGATGAGATTACCTCCTACATCCCATCTCGAGATCAGCAGAGACCCCGAAGCAGCATGATCAGTCAACATTTATTCTAGCTGGTGTACCTCAAAAAAATACCTCTCCTGGAGGCCTGAAAGCATCCTGGGGCAAACGTGGCTTATGCCTCAAGCCTCATCTATAAAAACACAACGTCAAGTACCTTTTCATTACAAAATTACAGATTTTCCTATCTTTCCAGTTTGAAAAGGGAAGGTTTAGCAGGTGATCCCCATGCTATTAGCAGAGCTCTGCCTGGCTGGTTGGACAGCTTGAAAAGTAGTTCTGAGAGTATGTATGTCCCTGTTCATCTGACAGCTGATTTAACGCTGAAACGTGGTCACCTGGAGAGCGGGGACACTTCCACTCTGGTACTGCAGCAGGAAGGTGAGGACAGGGCTCCAGTGCTACAGGGCAAGATACTTTTCTCCAGGATCTGAAAATAATCCAGCCTCTTAGAGCATCGTGCCGTTTACTAGCTGTCTTAAGTTTAAACACTCTGAAAAAAAAAATCTCAAAGGTGAATTTATTTACAGAGAGGATGTGGCCAATGCAATCTGCAAACAAAGAAACAACCAGCTCTGAGACGGCTCCATATGAAATGTAAAAAAAGCTATTAAATATCCTCTTTAAACACGGAGGAATAGGCCAGTGAGAACGATGTGTCTCCTGACAGCTCAGATAGGAAATAGTTCCTGAGGTCAGTGAGCTGTGAAAGACTCATGTTTCCTCCCATTTAATTGCTCTGTAAAAATATGAAGTGAATAGTGCACTTTCCAAAGGTCACCCAAAAAGTAGTAAAATCAACAAAATTTTTCCGTCTGGGATTCTTCTCCCTCCTCATCAGAAAAGATGTAGACGGATGTGTCAAGGGCAGAGTCCTGCACCTTCTCCAAGGCCAGAGGAGCTGCCCTGTTGCTCTTTGCCCTGTGTGCCCTGCTGATTACTGTGGCTTCAGGCTCTAGGTGTGACTCAGAGAAAGGGTCTGGAGCTGCCCAAGGGATGTCTGGCTCTGCAGGGAAGAGCAGGGTACCCACAGAAATCACTGAGGGGCTGAGAAATGAAGATGGGCATTACTGTGAAATGCAGTATGTGCTCACTCACTGGGCAGCCTTGGGGAAGGACCATCAGGGACAGGCTGCTAGGGTGGTACAAAGAGTTTCTCTTATTTTGAGAGATGGTCTGTGCACACATGTGCGGGGATCTGTGCCCTCACACACGTGCAGTGACAAAGGAAGAGGGGAGGCAGTGCCTAAGGGGTTTTGTTGTAACCAGAGGAAGGCAGGCAATCCATGATCTGAGCATCTGCCAAAAGCCACACCACAACTGAACTGGGAATGAGCGTGTGAGGAGTAGCGGCCAGAGGAGCTGCTCCCCTGGGTGGTGTTGGCTGTACTTCCCCCAGAAGTAACATATTTTGGGGATGGTACTGACTTAACCTAACTAGGTTAACTTAACTAACTTAACTAACTAGGGCTCTAACAGTGTGTCTTGTGTCCAGCTGGCCACACGTTCTGCCATCTAAGCTGCGCCTCCCTGCACACAACTGTGCTATTACCCAATTTCTCTTAATCTGCTTATCTCAGATTTCCTGCAAGATGAACTCTCAAGTGCCTCTCTTGTGCTGTTATTTCCCACCGTGACTGATTTATGGACACAGGCAGTTTTGTTTGTTGTTTTTTTTCTTAATGGAAAGTTGATCATCCCCTCTACCCTCTGCAAATGACAGACCTTATCCCTGATCAATCTTGCACTAGTAAAGGAGGAGTTATAACGGGAAATGGATGTGCAGATTTGCCCTGGGTGGTGTAAGTGGACAATGAGATGCCAAGGACTAGAGCTCAGGTACCTAAAGTTTAGTCAAACTTCTGCTCTATCCCTTTCCCTGCTCCCTTTCATTTGTTATTTCACTTTATCATTGTGCCATGAAGTCAGAAACATCTGAAGCTTCCTCTGCTGTTCATATGTACTTAATCTTGCAACAGGAATGCAGGGAAAATCTGTGAGCTGTTACTCCTGAGGCATGAAAAGGAAGGGAAATTACCATTGAACTACCTGGAGTTGTACCAGAATGAGTATTACAGGGTCCACGTAAAAAATCCAGGCAGGTTTTCAGGTGGATTCAGGAGATATTTGGAGAGTCAGTGGACTTAATGTTTTCTAGGATGGGTTAAATAAAATTATACATAACTTAATGGCTGTGGCCATGTAGAAGATATCCCCAGTGGAAGCATTTAAAATAATTTTCCTCTTTTACAAGACTAATTTCATTCATCTTTTTTTTTGCGTCAATTAACACAAAACTCCACTATTAATACTAACCGATACAAGCCTGGAAGGTCCTCTACTTAGTTAAGAGATGATCAGGAAAAAAAATGGTCCTGTTAATAATCTTTCAAAGGGCACCAGATGCTCACAAACTCAGCAACTGAGAGCATATACTTGTGTTTTGGTTTTTAAATTATTACATGCAATTTTAAAACAATTTGTAGTATAATTAGAACTGGTTAATTAAAACATGACTTGCTTTCAACATCAAACTGCATTTGTGCTTTGGATTTGGAGACTAGGTGCTGTCTGGGTGGGCTTGTGCCCAGTAGCTGGCTTGCAGGGATTGTCGGCATCCTCAGGTGCTAGGATGAAATCAAGGGCTCCAGAAAGTCCCCATTCCAACCTGCAGTGCTGTGAAAAGAGCCAGCCACCTTTTTGATGGCTTCTAATTATTCCATTTAATTTCTGGGGAAAATGTTCTCGGGTACTAGTAGTCTTTCCCCTCTTCACAGAGCAGGTACATACACACATAAAAGCTTTCCTTGCCTTATCAGCAATGGCAACACTGTTTTTCCTTCTAGCGTTAACCCTGATGGACAAAGGTTCAGACATTCACTGGTAGTTCAAGAAGGATCTGCTGTAATGTTCCTTTTTACGTGATTTTAATGTGAGTGAGGTTTTCTTTTCTGTACTTGTTTACTTAATGCAATAACATGTGTCTGTTCTGCGGCTCCATATGAATGTTGTTGGTCCAGTCTGGCTAAAGACCCAGTCCAAGTCCTCGTGGCCAGTTTGGGCTGCATGATAAAGACGTACCAGACTCATACAGCCAGTCAGCCTAAATCTTTGATTCACAGCCTGTTTCCCCTCAAAATATGGTTAAATGGGATAACCAGAGTCAAGGATAAAGCAAACTCTGGGCCTCTAGCAACTTAATGTAATATCTCTAATTGAAAAGCTTGTCAGGTGTCTCATTAGGCACGCAAGCATTGAGATTAGCAGTGATGCAGTTATATTAATCCATATGTCAATACAAGAGGCAAAATGTGGGAACTTTTTGGTATTTATTAAAGAATTTATTTCACTCTGGGAAGCCTTTTTGATGCTCTTACTGAAAACTGACATGCCCAGTCCAAAACTAGCTCTGGCTTGATGGTGAGCTTTAGTGTTACGCTTTCAGCATTGACAACAGACTATAACAATATTCCAGCCTCAGTGTTTCCTTAAATTTCGGTCTTCATCTCTCACCACCTCCCCTTCCCTCAGCAAATAAAATCTGCAACTTTAGTAACCAGTTGCTCACAGGAGAGAAAGAGTGTTGAGGATATTTTTCCACTCGTCGTTTGCTTAGCAATTAGAAGTGATGAATAAAGCCAGCAAAGTCACATCTTGTCTCCATACATCTCCCTTGACTCTGTAAACTGCTTGAATCAATCGTCTGTTAGCAAATTGTTGGGACATTTACCAGAGTAGCAGATGTAGCTGAGACGTAGCTGGAAGAGTCATCAGCAGGTGCGTCCCATCTTCTCATTCCTAAATGTTCAACTTTATAATGTGCTAGGATGCTCCAGCACAGGTGTGTGCTCTCTGTGTGCCCGAGGAATACATTGCAAAGTGGCTGGAATATTTCTGAATGCAGGTTCCAGCACTGCTAACCCTTGCTAACCCATATGGACTACGTCTAACTTAGAGGGACGCATATGGTCACACACCCGAAAGCGAAATGCAAGTCAGTGCGGTTGTGTTTTGGGTAGTCTCCTGTTTGTAATTGTGCACCTGAGCTCACTGAACATTATATAGGGCAAATCAAATGCTTGAATGTCCTGGTTTCAGCTGGGATAGAGTTAATTTTCTTCCTAGTAGCTGACACAGTGCTGTGTTTTGGATTTAGTATGAGAATAATGTTGATAACACACTGATGTTTTAGGTGTTGCTAAGTAGTGCTGACACCAGTCAAGGACTTTCCAGCTTCCCATGCTCTGCCAGGGGCAGAAGAAGCTGGGAGGGGGCACAGCCAGGGCAGCTGACCCAACCTGCCCAAAGGGCTATTCCATACCATACGGCGTCAGGCTCAGTACAGAAACTGGGGGGACTTGGCCGGGGTGTGGTGACCACAGCTCAGGGACCAGCTGGGCATCAGTCGGTGGGTGGTGAGCACTTGCATTCTCCATCACTTTTGTATATTATTATTATTACTACTGCTACTATTTTACTTTATTTTAGTTATTCAACTGTTCTTATCTCAACCTATGTGTTTTCTCACTTTTAATCTTCCGATTCTCTCCCCCAACCCACCGGGGGGGAGTGAGCGAGCAGCTGTGTGGGGCTTAGCTGCTGGCTGGAGTTAAACCACGGCACTGAGAAACCAGAGTACAGGCAGAAGGAATGCCAAGTTTTGTGGCTGTGGGGAAGATCTCTGGATGTTTGGATGTTCTGATTTGTGGATATTGTTCTGATTTTGTGGTTGTGTGCATACCCAACACCATCAATGTGACATCTGGAGAACCTTACTGACGGAGGTTAAACTGCTGTGAGAATTTAGGCAAGACTGGGGAAGTGTTTAGAGAATTTAATTTGGGATTTAGCATCTTGCGTGGCAAGGATTCACTTCAACTGATGTTATACATCAGCAGTATGAATATCTACATCTGAGCTAGTTACCACAGAGTCCCAGGGTCCCTTTACAGACAGTGCAAAGTCATGGGCACGGAGAGGAAGAGATTGACCTCACCACTTTCAGACATAGGCGTTTCAACAAGGTGATGAGTGGCCTCAGATCCACTGTCTGTATTTCCTCTGGGATGTACCTATGCAGTGAGGTACTGCAATGGTTAGGTCAGATATAGCTACTTAAATTCCCATGAATTCTGCCTGACTCCAGGAAAGAGTTCATCACATGGACATTCATCAAATGAAGTTTTAGATGTTTAATTGACGAACACCTCCAGAGATCAGGCCAGCCTGGCAATCACCTGATCGGAGTCACCCTCTGGAAATGTTTGTCTACATCCATTGACTACAAAGGGAACATCGGGCAACTGTGCTCCAAACTTAATCTCAAATAGATTACATGGAATAAATCCAGACACCTGTATTTTTGGCTCCCTATCTAGACAGGAATGTTTTCTTTCTTCATCATTTTGTCCACCTTGTTGCACAAACACGTGGTCTACGCATATCAAGAACACCTATTAGGTGCTCTAATGTTGACAGAGACATTCCTTAGACTGTAAAGGGAGAGGGAGATTTATCATATTGAACTTCAGCTGGTAGTCATCTAATCTAACCTCCTCATTCGAGCGTCACTATCTGGCAGTAGTGTGATGCTGGTGCCCCCCTGGTTCTGAGGTAGGTGTCCGATTTTAGGCAGTGGAAGCGTCCCTCTGCCTGCTCCAACAAGAGAGCGCCAGGTTTGCTAGAGGTTAGATGTTTAACTTTCAAGCAAGCAATCCGAGTACAGTAAAGCCACTGTCTGCCTCTTAGATTGCAGATGATCTTTTTGTTGTACATTGGTGTCTTGCCTGGCACAGCAGGATTTGAGTACATGAGTAGAACTCCTGTATCTTAACATAATACAAATGATGGCAGTAACATAATAATTACACTAAACTCCAAAATGGTATGTAACCCAGCGGGTGTGCGGATCCTGGCTGTATCCCTGGTGTTCATTAGTCATGCAATTAAACCTTTTTTCCCCCATCTTCTTCTTCGAGATTGCACAAGGTTAACTTTAAAATAGCCAACGAGATGCTCGAAAATGAGTATACAAGTTAGTCCTGAAGCAAAACATCTAGCTGTTTCCTTCAGCCCATGCTGTAAATGAGCCTGCTTGTTCTCAGAGCAAATGCCACCAATACAACCTTAACTTATCAAGTTGCAAATGTCAGTGCTGTAACAACTGAATTTAACATGGGGAGATGTTGAACAGCAGGTTACTGCAAGTTCAGCTCAAAAAGAAACCCTTCATTGCTATTAGCAATTTTACTGTTCCGTGAAAAAAGAACGGGATCAAATAGTCATTATCTGAATTGGCCAGCAAATGCAAGACTAGAGACCGGGCAGTTTTTAGTAGGTCAGCTATCTATTTAAAGTAATTTGAATTATCTAAGGATAATTGAAATCCAGTGTTCATCCATTACTTTCACTTTTGGGTCTTAAATTATTATATCCATAGCTCTGCCTCACATTTATTTGGTGACCTATGAGACCTTCAGCTTTCCTGTCTGTAATAGGTCACAGTATTATTTTCCATCAAATTATAACACATGTAGTCACAGGTTCTTCAAATGCAATTGGCTTGGCTGTTTGACAGCTGGAAGGAAAGCTATTCCCTCAATCTTATCTGGGGTTATTTATATTCAGTTCTGCAACTTAAAACTCTTTCTTTTATTGGTGTTGCTCTGCTTACCAAGGGAAAAAAAAAAAAAAAAAAAAAAAAAAAAAAAAACACAAGNAAAAAAAAAAAAAGCAGTCCTCTTTTGCATGGGAGTATTTTTTTTTCTTTTCCAACATGAGACACCAACACCAGCAGCTTTCTTAAAAAATGTTCAGTGTTGCGATGTATGTGTTTTAGGCACTTGGGAACAAGGTAAGCAAGATCTTGCACTGTCCACAGGTTTCACAAGAAGATTTTTTTTTTTCCCTAATGAGAGATCTGAAAGCAGTTAGCATTTGATTTAGCCTACAACAGATGATTTATGCGATAAACTGCATTCAACTTTTGTTGCCACCTCTTAAAAGTGAGCAATTAAGGAAAAGAAAGAGAAGCAGGTCATATCACAATCAACCGCAGCTGTACAACTGACACATTTCCCTGCAAAGCTAGCTGTGATGTAGATTATGGAGCATTTCATGTTGGTTCCATGAACAGCATTCACAACCACCTGCAACACTGGCACAGAGCGGAAGTTTCTCTTTGCATTACTCAGTTAATGTTGTTGGGTGGTTTGTTGGGTGGTTTTTTTGGGTTTTGTGGTAGGTTGTACACTCAAGGTATAGCTTTGGGTCTGGTGTATCTTTAGAGAGTCTTAAGTGGGTGATAAGGTGGAAAATCTCTGATGCCACTCCAGCTAGATTTTTCGGACTGCAGCAAGGAGCTTTTAGGATATGCTTTTTTTGTGGAGGAGAACCTTACAGGCTCATGGCAGAGCTAACTACATGTTCTGTTCCATCAAAAGAGCATTGCTGCTAATGGGAGAAACCATATTTTTTACCAGTTGAAGTCTCTTGGGGTGAGCTATAAGAGTGCCCCGGCATAGGGACAGACAGTGAAAACATCCACTACTCCCTCACCATGCAGGGCTATAAATGGTATTGACGGGCTGTGATGGATGGTAACGTTGGAGTGAAGACCCATTGAGTATGTACCTCAGCTTCAATTTGTCTCACAGAGCTCATGGAGAGGGAGGGGAAACAGTTTTAAAAATGAATAGAGAGATTTATTTCTCTTTTCTTCATTTTATTCGAAGAGCTTGTGCTATCAAGGGAATCTGTCATTTGGGTCATCTCTCTCCTTGTCAGCCCTGCAACGGCACAACTGGAGAGAGGAAGAAGCAAGTGCACACGTGTTAGCTGAACTACTGCTATCTGAGGGTCTGTTGTATGGTTTGTAGCTCTCTTCTGGGTTTTTGTTTTTCCTGGAAGGGAAAATAGATCTCTTTTTTTATTTGAATTTATGTTGATGGAGATATTATTTGGGCAAGGTTTATCACTGACTCCTGTAATTCCACAGAGGTCTGGCATGGCAGCAACTTACTAAACAAGCAAGACACCACAATATGATCTTATTAGCTACTGAACTTTAGAAGCCCATGGTATTCAGAAGGCTGGAGAATAGTCGATTTCTCACAAGTTTCTCTAGATTATCAGTAAAAACTGATCATTTTTCCTACAGGACCAGGAGTATTTCCTCAGCAGCTTTAGATATGAACTATTATTACTTTTTCTTTCTTCAGGGATTACATATATCTATAGTCTGTGTTAGGCCTAAACTTGAACTCATCCTCAGCTCAAAATATATCTGTCAACCACAAGATACAGACAGAAGGATGCCTGTGCTCAACCAGGAGCTATAAAGCAGATGTCTATGTCTGTGATGTGGACACTTGTATCTGAGCTTGGCGTCCAGATTCCCTGTAGAGTCAAAGAATAGGAATAGGAAAAAACTAAGGAGAGAAACTATGGGTGAGAAAGCGCTATCTTAGGGAAAAATTGAGATCTCCTAGACCTTCCTTTCCTCTCTTCATAAGGTCTTTCCCCCTTAGTGAATTCTTCCTGTGCTTAAAGCTTAAAACATTTTACAGAGGAGGACATTATTTCCATGATATTGAAGAGATAAATTGGGCCACAAAGGAGTAGTGGCATGATGTGATAGTACAGGTCAGTGTCAACATGGAGATTGGCACTTCTGTCTTTCTCCTTGAGACTTAGATCTCACAGAGCACTTGGACAACTTCTTTTCTTGCAAGGATTTGTCAGAATGCACCAACATTTTGGATCTCTGGTTCCTTTCTCAAACGTTGACCCTGTGGGCTCAGCCCTGCCTCTTGATTGCCATCCTTGACAGTGTCAGGGCAAAGGGAAGACATCCAGCCTTGATCAGGAAAATAGCTGGCACTTGGCTGAATCAGACCATTGTAGGAGCAGGAATGAACCCAGACAGGGCACACTAGGGTTAACTGTCTTGCTCGCTGGAGTTAGCAAAGCCTTCTCACCCGTGCTTTCCTAACTGACTTTAATGTAATCCATGTCAAGAGGTTTGGCCAAGATTGTCTGAGCTTCATCATTTCTGAACACTTACCAGGTCCTTCAGGAGCACTTTGTGCAGGAGTAAAATTCAGGGGTCATTAAGTTTCCCATTAGATCTCAAGGAGACAGGCTATCATTGGGGCAAATGAGACGTAGCACATGATTTCTGGGCTTTTTTGGTTGGTTTTTTTTTTTTTGGTTGGGTTGTTTTTTGGGGTTTTGATTTTTTTTTTTTTAATGTAAGATTTATTAAGGACTCCAAAACTCCAGACAAAGAGAGTTTCTTTTCCTACTATTGCACAAGAAATCAAAAGGTTAATCTTTGCAGGGTTTCAGGATATTGTGTTGATTGCTTCAACTTTTGTGAATCTTTTTGTTTATGGAAAACTTGCGAAACCATATGGAAGTGTAAAATGTTGCAAAATGTCCACATCTACTCTCCTGCATACTTTATCCTTTTCCATAATCTTTCTCTCCCTGTCCTGTACATTTTCTAATTTGGCACAAAATAAAGATAAAAAACAGAGTAAAAAAGGTTTGAAGTGTTATAACTCCCAAATTATTCTCTGTATGGTATTTAAACACTTCTCCCTGCCCTCTGGCTTGCAGGCTATGTGACACTGTTGATACACCCATATCATGGGATCACCATGGTGACCTGCAAAATGGAGTTGCAAACCACATGAACTACAAGTCTCACAAGCTGGGCAGACAAAGCTGAAGTCAAACTTTTCACTTCACTGTGACAAACCAAAATGAAGCACATCAAAACAGACTTTAATTCCAGAATAAATGGAAAAGCTAGTTTGATTTGGGGGATTTTTTTTTTTTTGCTATTGATGTGGGGTGATAAAAAGAAAAGGATATTGTGGGGTTTCATGTCACTATAGTAATGACATCCACATTTCATTACCAGCTTCTCTACGGGGATATTTCTTCAGCGTGGGCTTTGCTGAAGTATTTCTGTACTTTTTCATGGACTTCATTATTCCCAGGTCTCATCCAGTGAGTTTGACCAGCTTTTGAAAGGCAGATTACCTCTAGAACTCCAGCAATCTGTTGAATTTTGAAGGCAATTATTTTGATATGTAAATGAAACGATGGGAGGAAAAAGGTATCAGTTCTGAAATACAGTCAAGGCTACAGATAAAAAAGGTTTCTCATCTATTCTCCAATAATTGTTTTTAAATGATGCCCTTGGCATGGGATCTGTGGCTGTTTCCTTAGCTAACTGCAAGAAAAGCCACGTGTACCATTACCCCCAAGGCTGGGAGGAAGGTCATGTAATTCACCTCTGCAATAGTAAAAAAATGGTGGTAAAATCTCTATTGAGTGCACTTAATGGCTCAACAGATTATTAATGAGATATGGAGCTTTTCAAATCTAATTCCCTAGGTTTAAACCCAAGCCCTGTCAGCAGCTGGAGAAAGACCTAAGGAAAATTAGTTTATGTTCTCGGCCCAGCTCCTGGAAGATGAAAAGCCGCACAACAGTTGGCACTAATTAGTACTTGTGTTGGCCCCCTACTCTGAAATACCAGAGCCAGAAGGGACCAGGGAGAAGTGAGCTAACACTGTGGTGGGTGGGATCTACATCTTCAGTAAGGGATGGAGGACCAGCAGCACTCTCACCCACACACCCATCCTGTTCCTCAGAGAGTCTCCCAACTTGGATATCCCACCTGGAGCTCCCTGGCTAGGTCAGTCCCTAATCGGGGCAGCTGCTGCCCAGGTACAGAGCACAAGGAGATCTAAAGCCTTATGGTTTCAATGGACTGAGAAGGGGTGGGCAAAGAAACCCAGACACAGGAGGGAAAGAGCCAGAGACAGGACCCACCATCTGACCCTCTTCTCCTGTCCTCCCTGCCTGCATTCTTCTCCTGTCCTACCTTGTGCTGGCCTCTGCTTCAGCTCTCCACCTCTCACCAGCTGTAAGCCTGCCTGGAAATTATTGCAAGGTGCATTTTTCTGTTGTATTTGTGAAAGCTAATTTTACCACTTGGGGAAGCCTGGATCCTGCTCTGAGATCTATTTCCCAGCAATGACTCCATCTTAGCGTAAAAACCAGTTACAATCATAAATAAAGTTCAATATTGTACATGGAGTTTCTTTTGTTCGTGGCACTTAATCACTCAGCTTGGGCTCAGGCCAGCCTCCAGATCCCATCTGGAAAGCTCGAAGGAGAGCAGGATGACATCTACGGCACTGTGGTCCCTCGAGTGGCCCAGCCATGCCTAGCTACCCTATTCTGGGTGGTCCCACCGTGCCCCACTGCATCACTTGTTCTCAGTGATCCATCACACCAGCTCTGCCTTTACTGCTAAAAGAAATGAAGTCAGAGCTCGGTGCACATCCTGAGCCAGAGCTTTCTGCTGTCTGAAATTCCCTGGCAAGGGGAGAGGTATCAAACTGATCTCAATCACGCTAGGACAGGCTGGAGTGTGTTAGGCATCCGTCTAATCGGCTGCTCTTATCCTGTGCTAATATTACTTTTCTTTGGAGTCTTTTATCTTTAAATAGTAATCACTATCTGTAAAACAAACAAATAAATAAATCAAAATCTTCTCTAAAAGCTACTACACCATGTTTAAGTCCAGCTACTTCGAGACCTCAGCCACTGCATTAATGCAAGTGGATGTCCAATCTCTTCTTTCTCCATTAATCTTCTTTAATCCACCAAGGGCTTGTAGGATTTCCAATTAGTGGTCATTCAATAATTTCTTCATTTCCAAAGAGGCAGAAGTCTCAGTCTGACTGGCAGTGCAAGCTATAGCGCTGGCTCACTGAACAGAGCTGAGATTTCAGATTATGGGAGAAAAGGGAACAATTGTTAGGTCAAGGGAAATACCTTGCTGGCAAAGGCATGTAAATGTCATTCAGTGTGCAAAAGTTAAACCAAGGTTCTAGGAAGTCCTGGGATTTGTTTCGAAATCACGATGCTCAACAACATTTGCAGGTTCTTTTTACTTGACCTTTATTTTCTGAAGCTTTATGCAGCAGGCACTTCATCCTACTTAACTGCAGCCTTCCAGAAGTTAAGTATCTAGCCTAAGCCCTTTATAGACTGCAGAAAGAAACAAGCACCGCCTGATCCACCTACCTTAGAAATGTATCCTGTCTTAGAGGGGAATGAAAGATGATAGGATAGGAGTCCTGCTGACCGTGTTAGACTAGCTGCTTAAATTCAAAATTAATCCTACGCTGACATTATTTTTTTATTATTATTAGTTTAGTCTAACTAGGTCTGATGCTGGAGAGAAATTTCCCTCGGAGCTGTTTTCAAGCCAGGCAGCAATATTAGACAACATGTTCCTTTAGAATAAGTTGTCTATGCACAACACTGCAGCAATATGAGAGAATATGATTCAATAGAGAAAGATATGCTCAAGTATTTCTCACTTCCAGTTTAATTTTGTTCAAGTTCATCCTGGATTTCTATACTTTTTAGGACCGTGTTATTAAAAGACAGTAGCAAAAGGCGAAAAGGCTCTTGGAGTGGTTAGGACATTAGAATAAGGGTCTCGCAGGGCTTTTACACTTTTGTCTCAATCCAGAATTCCTGGACTCATTTGTAAAAAAAAAAGTGTAGCTCTTCTGTCAATGTAGTCTGTTCTTTGGGGTTTTGTCACAGATCTGCAGAGTTTTTTAAAAAAAAAATATACAGCCATAATACTGGTATTTTGGGAAGACTCCTGGGAAGTCTGAGGGACTCAGTCCTAGCTGTGAATGAAGGGCAGCTGAAGCATGGGGCCAGCTTCTGGGACAGAGACCTGAAATGGGTCTGTAAACTCCGGTGATGTGCTGGGGAGGTTGAGCCAAGAGATGAATTTTTGATTTAACAGGTTTAAAAGCTAATGGGATTCAAGAGTTAGATCCAAGATAGCATACAGCTATCCAGCCATGAAGAACAGAGCAAGGCTCAGTTAGTACCATAATAGCATCTTATAGAAATGGAAGAAAAAAAAAAAGCCCTAGAAGGAAAGATTTTCTTTTCTTTGCATCAGGATAGAAGGGAAATAGATTTTCTTGCTGTTGTCACACACAACCAAGTTGTCTGTGCTCTCTCCAGCCCTTGGTCCCCTCTTTCTCCAGCGCTTTGTCATGTCTGTTTAGACAGAAAGATCTTCAGGGCACAGACAGTCTCTTAGAGGGGTTTAGAAGAGGGCAGTGGTGCCCTGATCTTGCTGAGGGCATGCAGATGGCACAGCAATTGAATCCATCAGGTATTTACATTGCAAAGAGGAAGAGAGACAGTTTCTTTCCGCTATGAGTTGTTTATCCCAGCTTTTATCAGCTCAGCTGGAAAACCGGGGGTTGCCTGCTCATGCCATGCACCGCAGGGAGGAGTTTCTTACGGCCGGGACCTTGTAAGAGCGTGCAGCAGCTGCCGCGCCGCTTCTGAATGCAGATCTATGGCCACAGCATGAAGTGGGGCAAAAAGCATGGTTTGTGGTTAGCTTCTGTTTCTCTGCTCCCTCTCAATCTCTGCTTTTGGAGATTCACGTGAGATCTTAGTAGGCATGGTGGTGTTGGGTTGACAGTCAGACTAGATGATGTCAGAGGTCTCTTCCAACCTTAACGATTCTATGATTCTAGCTGTTGGTTGCTGGGGTTTGTGCTGGCTCCCCAGCCATTTTCTCCTGGGAATGGCTCTTTGCTTCCCTCTGAGCTGTGTCCCAGCAGCCAGCTAGGAAATCATCCCTATGGCGCTGTGTTCACTTCATTTGGAGTGATTAATACTAAAAACTACAAGTAATCCCCATGGGAACTTTACAGAGAACATTTTCTGTAATTAACAGTAACGCCTAGGTGACCACCTGTGGGTTATGTTACAAAAAAAGTACTGTTCCCTCTCACATCATGTGCAAATCAAGATTATAAAGGGAAAATATTAATAGTCGATGGATTGACTGGCCGGGGAGGTGGTTTAGTTGCTGTTTCATTCTACGGTAGCAATTACCTGCACCTGCTTTCACCAGTTGCTCACTCAGGTACATTTGGGCAAAGGGACTGCTTGGGGAAATTCCTAGGGAACTGGAAGAAATGGAAGTGTTTGAGCCGACAAGAAGATGAGGCTGGTTCTTGAGCATCAAGTGGTCTTCTTGGCACTTACAGTGTGCTTCTGCGTGCTGCAGAATATCAGGTCTGATCCTTTCCATCTGGACCAATAATCAAGGCTTCATTAGAAACCCAGATTTGTTGTAAATTAGAACATGTAATTAGAAAATGTGTCTGCTAATTGAGTCCCTTTGATGTAAGCTTCAAGATGTGACGCTGATCCCACACAGAAAGGGTTTTTAATGCCTCTTATTTATATACATTTTCCCCCATTTATTGTTATTTGCAGCTTGAACTCTTTGCTGATCAGAAATATTCAGAAATTCATCTTGCAAAGAGCAGTGTCACTTCGGCTATTTATAAATACGATGCTGGCACAAAATGCCATTCAGCAAATTCCTTTTTTTAGGTTGCTTCTTCCCCCCTCCCCCATTTTTTTCCCCTTTCCTTTATATTTCCAACTACAAAACAAGAAGTTTCTATTTTAGTTTGCGCAGAAATGTTCAAAGCAAGCCAAGTGTTGATGATTCAGTAGGTGGCACTCCTCCCTCTCAGTCGGCTCTCCGCCGATGGCAGCCTTAGCATGGTAAGAAGGATTCTGCCTTCCTAAAGATGCTACCTCTCACAAGCGGTGGGAAACGGATTCCTTGAACTCATGCATTCACCCAGCACCCCAGAGCACCCTCTGCAAAAAAAAAACCAACAAAGTAACAAGGCGTAAAACTCAGTGCCACGGCACATTTCCAACCAGAATAATCTCAGTTTAGCTCTCTGCAGTCCTCCCTGCAGTTTTAATTCCTGGCAGTGGCCTTTACGAATGGTCTTAGGAAAGTACCACAAGGTATTGTTTGGTGTTAAGTGGTTGCCACTGTGCTCTGTCTTTGCATGGGGGCAGCTGCGAGGGCTATTTCTGTTTCTGCAAAGTGTTTTTGAGTTTCTTGAGAAAGGGAGCGCTGCAGACATGCAAAATCTTATTACCCTTATATAAGCCAAAGGAATTAATTAAATAAATGCATAAAAATAACCTCTCAGAAAAACAGAACAGCTAGCATATAACTTAATTTCCTGCCACTCTCTAAAATCTGTTATAGCACAAAGCCGGGTCTTTCTAATGCTTTTCACCTTGTGAGAAAATATCTTCAGATAGACAAGAAGGAAGTTTAACCCCTAAGGCTCTGGCCCCTTTCTGTAATAGGGTGACAGCTTCATTCTCTGAATTTTTAAATGCCTGTAAAATATAAAGGAATGCAGGTAAAAGCACAGCACAGGGAGCCACAGCCCTGGAGGGTGCTGTGTCTGGTGCTGTACAGCAAGAGGTCGATTCTGCACTCCTGCTGAGCACTGCTTTACCAGTCCTGATTTTTCAAGATGGAGCAACAAGCTTCACGGGACCAACACTGAATTCTTTACAGCCGCTACTGATCCAGAACATGAAAGGACCAGGGCAGACCAAGAAGCAGCCCCAGAAAGGGGAAGAAGGCACTGCCAGTATTGCACGGGGACCAGCCCAGCGTCGCTTACGCCGCTGTAGGGGAATGACTGGTGTGTTATACTAAATTAACGAGGAACGAATAAGACCCAAAGGATTTTTGCAAAGGGAAGTGGGATCAACAGGATGGATTCACCGCCAAACTCTGCCTGCTCTGTGCAGGCTTAGCTCACTAGCAAAGGTCTTTCTGGGACTGCTGCGTGGTACCAAACAGAAGCAATTAGAGCAGAAAATAGGGTTCAAAGAGCTCTCCTTCATCTCTATGCAAAAGACAATTGCTTTCCTGGATGTTGGGCAGTCCTTGGAGATGCTGAACATCTCCAGCAGTGGAGCAGGTATCCTGTTGGCCTCAGCTTGGAGGGAGCGGGACTGAAATAATGATACTGCTCTGCAGATGCCACAGGAACAGAAAACACCTCTCTTGTCCTGCTCACTGGGGAACTCATTCAAAACCCAGCTCACCTGCCTAGATTGCAGGAATGGCTGAGGATTTAGGTCTTAATGAAGCAAACGCTCGTGGCCACAAACCCCACTGTGACAACAGGCTGTATGCTGTAATCAGGAAAAATGCATATTGCTAAAGACACAAGAGCATGGTAGATGAGTTTAGTGTTCCTAATAAAAAAATCTAATTCCCCTAATCTGTATCAAACACTAAAAGCTACATGCTACCAATTATCTTCTTCTAGTTTTAATTTACAACAATCAGTTATAATGGAAGAAATTAATTCTTAGTTTAATTTTGTTGGCTATGTGCTTAGAATCCCATTTTTTTCCATCTCCACTTTTCCTGT
This sequence comes from Scopus umbretta, assembly GCA_013400535.1. Classification (NCBI taxonomy): domain Eukaryota; kingdom Metazoa; phylum Chordata; class Aves; order Pelecaniformes; family Scopidae; genus Scopus; species Scopus umbretta. Next base: position 3,697 of record VZTL01024621.1, on the reverse strand, counting down.
TGCTGGAAATTAGCTGCATCTAGCTTCAGTGGTGCTAGTTAAGATGGAACACTGGTCCTAATTTTTTACTAATCATCGCAACCTTTGGTGTAATTCACTATTTGCTGCAGCTTCAGGGTGGGTTTTAGTGTCATTAGCTTTGCTTACCCTTATGAATCCAAGATTTTAAAATTAAAATTATAAACATAACCATTGTATCTTCCATCAAATACATCTCTGTGTTCATCACTTACTATGGTCTCTCTCTGGAGAAGCCTGTGGGGTTATCCTAATTTACACTGGTTTAACTGCATCTTCAGACTCTGGAACTGGTGAGAAGTCCTACAGACGCAGCATTGCATGCTTAAATCTCGTCTCACTGCAGATGGGAACGGGCACGGTGAGGACCATGCGACGGTGCCGATGTCCAGAGAAGAAGCCGGGGAAGCAGTGGAGCCTGCACAATCACAAGGCATTTTGCACACCGGTAAGAGAGCTCAAAAGCTCCTTCAGAAGGCGGTGCATCATGAATGGCAAAATTATCCTTCGGGTTATAAGCTCTTGTGCTATGCAAATCACCGACAGCCTCTCCTTCTTAACTACACTCTTCTGCAATTTCCTGCGGCAGCGGTGGATGTGAACAGCTGTTGCATCGCACAAACTCAGCCTAAGCCTCCCAGCATCAAGAGGAGGGCCTTTTCCCTGCTGAAGGGAGCTGTGAAGGAGAGTTTTCCATCATGCTACACATTGTGCAGCGTAATTATCCCCCAGAACGAAAGGTTGCGTTCCCCTTTTGCTTTCAGGAGCATGGTTCGTATTCAAGCCTTAACAACCTTTAAATAAAACAAACCTACAGAGCTGGCTCAGAGGAACTCTTGACAGATCGTGTTCGCTTAGCACTTGTTGACATGAAAATGTTTTCCAGATTTATCCTGATTTCCCTAGAATTTTGTCGTTGCGGAGAACTGGAGCAAAGTTCAGGCGAAGTCAAAATGCTGATATTTTTACATACAACATCTCACTTTCTCCTTTCTACATCACTTTTCATTTTGAATGATTATTTTTGCCTGGCAAGTGATAACGTATTACATCATCATAAAAGTCAGCTTGAAAGCTTGACACACTGCAACCAGAATGTCAGCGGTTTGGGTTTGTTTTCTCTCTCATACTGAATGAAACCAGTGTGAAAACTGAGACCTCTGGGCCAAGAAAGCAGCATTCCTCTGCTCAGCTTTAACAACAAAGAAACTTAGGAAGAGCTTTTAGCACACTCGCCTGTTATCATGGCTCTATCTGATCTACATGATGTGCTCAGGGCAGCGGGGACCAGGAATACTGGTACTCTTGAATGCTCACAGACTTAAACCGATCAAATACATGCTGCTTTTATTTGCTTTAAGTGACTGAACTTATCTCCCTTTGGTGAAGGCGCAGAGATTGTTACTGAGCTCAAATCACTCCTGCAGCCTGGACATTGCTGGCTGTGCTCCCTGTGCGCCCAGCACCGGAGCTGATCTACGGCATCGCCCCGAGCTTTGGCATCTGAGAGATTGGTCTTGCCTGCTGAGTGATGCCACAGGCAGTGGGAATAGCTGGGACCTTTGATTTCTTATTTCCCAGAATAAAATGCCAGACACCAGGCAGTTTTAGGTGTAGCACCACAACCTGGGGATTGCTTCTGGATCATCCACTCAGTACCCAGGAGATGCGCAGGCCTGGAGCCAGCGTTTCAGACCTCCCTTCTTCTCTCTCCCTGCCTTTTTTCCCCCCCCTTCCTAACCAAGATTTTAGTTTCTACTATGGAAAAAGCTTTGAAATCCCCTTGTCGCTGTGCAGAGCCTTGTATGCAGATGAATGGTTAATAGGTGCAATGCAGACGTAATTACAGAGTTGTAAGAGCTTTATTTATGCTCTTCACATTAAAGTGATATCACACTATTAAATCTTCTTACCATTAGCTACTCAGTGTGGAGAGAGAGTGAGTGAGCGTGTGTATGAGTGAGGCAATCATGGGAAAATCTTCCCATTAGTCTCTTAAGAACAGCGAAAGACACAAAGAGAGGTGCATTCGTCAGTCTGGGCTGCTAAGGAGGCAGGCAGAGGTATATTACGTCCTTTGACATTGTTCCTCTAGAGAAGTTTGCGCACATTATTCTGATGAGCAGAGCGCGGAGGTCACCGCTTACCTTCCCCCTTTCTTGCACTTTTCCTGGCTTTGGGCACTTGCCCACGACACCTCCGCTCAGAGGCCAGTCCCCTCTCGCCAAGGGACAGGCACTTCCAGCGGGCAATCGGCCTGCTCAGAGCAATGGGGGATATTTTCCAGCTGGAACCTTTTTAGGGGGAGAAAAGTGCAGATTTGGTGATATCAGAACATTTCCGTTTTCCCTGGTGTTGGTTTTGCCTGTGTGCTGCATGATGCAAATGAAAGCAGCCTCCCCCCACCCCAGATGAGATGCTTTGTGGCAAGGGTTCCCGAACAACAGGGATCACTTCTGAAATTTGAAATAATCTATGGGTTTGAAGTTCTTTTCCAGCATCTTAAACCATATCAAAGCTGTATATGGCGAGGAGGACCTATTTATCTATTTACTGCTACACATCAGTGAAGTATTTTATTGAACTCAAAGCAAAAGCCTTTTTGATTTTTCTATTTGCCAAAACATTTTAAAACCCCTTTTTGGCTGAATTTTCCCCTGCTTTTTTCTGCACTGTCAGCAAAACACAGAGTGTATCAGCCCTGTGACTCCACGTTCACCACAGGCTCCACAGAGAGTCTGCATTCTGCTAAAGGACTCTTAAAACGTTCATCTGAAATTAATAGTAGAATATATTTTTATAATGTGATGAGGAACAATAAACCCAGATGTTTGCTGTGCAACAGAGAGCTTGCTGCAGTGATATAAATCTTTGAATTCATTTAGTTTTTATCTTTTGTCAGATGTGTAAGGACAGTTTTCTGTGCATGTTTTATCCAACTCAATTTTTACTTAGGAAACGGAAATGAAACTATTTTGATCCCAAATGCAAATGTTTTAACTGGATTAAAATGCCTGCAAACCTCAGAATCCAAAAGATGAGCTGGGTCAGACCTTGGAGGTGCCCTGATCTGGGGTCTCTCTTAGGTGGTTTTGGGTTTTCCAGGTCTCCTGGATTAATACGGCTGTGATACATGTCAAAGCTTCACCCTCCTCCCCAAAAAGTAAATCCAAAGGGGACTGCTGCTGCTGAGGCTGCTTGCCAACTTTTGCAGTTGTGCTGTTTGCTCGCAGCCATTTCCCGGTGCGTTTCAGTGCATTCCTTAATGAGCCAGCGGCGCGGGAGTTCAGCTGGGGGCTGCTCTGGGGGCTGCTCTCCTGGGCAGGTCTGAACGCCCACCAAACCCTGCACAGAGACACGCTGGTGCGGGGAACTGGAGCTTCCAGCAAGCTGGAAACTGTCTTGAAGCAGGAGTAGTTTGCAGAGTTGTCCTGTGTGCAGTACAAGTCCTAATGTGAAGAAGGAAAATGTTAGTGTAACCACTCACGGGTTTCGTTTTTCCTCCTCTGCCATTTGTTCGACGTTTCATGGTCAGGGAAGCGGTATACACATGCGCACCCCAGCTACGTGTGTGTGGGATGACTGCGCTGTCTCTTGCATGGCACAGCTGATCCATAGATCGCGGTCTGTCCTTCAGAGCAGCAGCACCACATTTGCTTTGCAGGTGGGGAAACTGAGG
>VZTL01024618.1:0-14367 GCA_013400535.1 Scopus umbretta | reverse complement strand
GAAGCTATTAACATTTTATAAATTATTGCAACTTCAGGGAAAGTATTCTTCCATTTTCATTTGTTTTTCTTTTAAGATGAAGCTCGAGATGCTAGAGAAAGCAATACTAAATATGGGCATGTATGGATGATATTGAGAGGCTGTTTTGGGAACAAAACAAAGGCCTTTATGTCAGTGTCTGCAAACCTTAAGGGATAAAGGTTTTTTTCCTCCCCCCTCTTAGTGTCTTCAAGGTGACAGCAAGAGCAAGACAGATAGAAACAGATAGAAAGACTCTTTCAGGTTGAAGGAGCAGAAGTTTTACTAGAAGGCTTCCTAAGAGGTTGAACCACCAGAAGCACTGAAAATAAGTTCACATGGAAAACTATGTACATAAATCCTTCTGCATCCCACATCAAAAGGGTTGGTGTCATATATAATTCACTTCAACAATTTCAGCAATTCCTACATTTAGGTTTTAACACACTTTCACATTTAATTGAAACTTTTTATTTATAAAACATGTAATGATCTTAATAGAATTTATTAATGTCATCACATTTAAAAAAAGAATTTTTAAAGAAGTTAATTTTAGTATGATTCAATATCCTTCTTAATGGTTAAAGTTCAAGTTGGTTCAAGTCCCTGATGTTCTATTCATATTTTACATTAGAATAAGAGAAACTGTTCATTACAATTCCCACACACAATTTGCTGTTACCAGCATTACTTCTAGTGCTAGATCATTGACCTCAGAAGTGTTGGTAGTTCCTTTTTTGGTAGAGCAATATTTATCATGGGCAAATATCTATTATTTAAAAGCTCGTTCTTATGTACTTATTCCCATTGCTGTTTATCCCCACATCCCTTTCTCCTTCTTTATTCTCTCTTCTGTTCCTCCCCCACAATATTTCAATGGTGTTGAAATATTCAGAAACAAAACAATTGTTCACAAAGTTCCCAAGGTTTAATGTCTTTTTAAAAAGTTTGTGATTTTAAGCAATAACTGATATTCAAGGGATGTCAAGTGATCAAATCCCATTAAAACTCAAGAGAATTGGGCATTTTAGTCTCCTCCTTTAAAAACTCCAATGTTAGTTAATAGGAATTCCAAATCTTGATGAATTAAGATACATATAATTGTGCATCAGTTGGTAACTTGCGTAATTAATGCTACAAAGGAGATGTCTGAGAATGCGTTTTCGTAAGTCCAATGACTAAAGATATGCCATTCAAATTATTATATATTTTCATTACATTTTTATTGCCCAGCTCATATTTTAACAAGCCATCAGTACACTTTGCCCCAACCTGCCCTTTGAAAAGCATCTCATATTCTGCTCATATTGAGATTATGCCATTTACATTAAAACATCCTAACATTATCTATTCATTAAGCTCTTCACTGAGTGAACTGTCTCTGCATCGAATTTTGGCCATTTTGCAGCACACAAAACCAGAATATTAGTTCTGGAAACCTGGGAAAAAAAAAAAAAAACCCAAAAAAAACCACCAAAACAAAACCCAAAACCAGTCAAACTCAACTTCCCATATTATTTGAAAAAGATCTTTCCCTATGCATTTCTTTCTCTTAATCTGTAGGAAAAGCTATACCCTTCTTCCTACCTGGAGCTACACTCTGATCCTATTAAAAGAGCTGGCCCTGAGTGAGCTTACTATTTTCACTGGATTTCACACTGAAATAGAGAAGGCTTTCAGCAGTGGTCAGCCTCATGTCTGAACCTGTAACAACTGTAGAGAAGTGATACAGAACTTAGAGGAGAAGGTAGGAAGCCTGAGTCAAGATCTAAAAATAACAGTTCAGTCCAACTGAAGCATGTGAAGCAAGTATGTCAGAAGTGTGAATATCACTCAGCCTCAGCATGAAAACCCAGGAGGCAAGAGGTTGACTAGGGGAAGGATCACTCAGCAGTGGGAAGAAGGTGGGCCATGGCTGAGGACTGACACAAGTAAAAGCTATAAAGTAAGCCTTAAGTGTCAGATGTACTTCAAAGTAAGAAATCAGTCAGGAAATCCTATCTCCCCCTAGCCAATAAAAGCACAAAGGTAAGAAGCTAATACATGGAATACAGCATGTGCATTGCTCCAGTGTCAAGATGCTCCTGTGAGCATTCTAATAACTGTCAAAATAGTTTTGACAGTTATTGGGCCAAGTTATTAAGCCAGAGTTATAAGAGTAATCAGAACAAAAAAAATCATTGTACATCACAAAAAACAGGTTATTTTTTGTTCTTTGAAGGAAAGACATCACTAGGAAATGGACTGAATGTATGCTGTAGACAATCATCCAGTTTAAAGATGGAATGAGGACTACAGAACCTTCTCAGCAAGGACAGCAACAGAAACATCTGGCTGAAAGACACTCAAAAAGAGCTATATTATCCGAGGAAGAAAGAAGCAAGAACGATGAAGTTACCACTACACTAGCTCATTGGAGATTTTTTTTTTTTTTTATCAGGCAATGTATAGGGCTATTCGAAAACACCTGGAAGGAAGAAAAGGTTCAAGTACAGCATAAAAAGCCCAATCCTAAACACATAGCATACATAGTAAGGAAGAATATCAAGGACTAGACTTTTAAGCAAACTCTTTATTTTGTTTTTTCTCTTTTGTTTTATGTTTGTTGTTGTTGAACAGGATGGTTTCTGCAAAGAAGTATGTATGAGAAAAAATCTTGTGATGACAGAGAAATAAATGGAGAGCAAAGGCATATTTTTTGACTTAATGACTTAAAAAACAAAGCATGTATTTTGAGTTAATGTTTATTGTGTGGCACACTGTCACTTGACTTAATCATCCTACATTTCCACCACAGAAACCTGAAGTGAGATTCATCACGACATCATAGCCATGAATATCTGAGCAGATATCCTTAGCCTTCCTTTCTAGTTGATGAAGAAGCACAGGTACTTGAAAACAATGACTCTCTTGATTTATTCTAGAGTCTACATTAGGGTGAGATGAAATCCTGAAGTTGCCTATTTCAATTGACAACAAAGGTAGCATAAAATTGTCTAACTTTACTATAAGCTTGTCTAAGTCTTTAAAGTGTCTGAAGTTACATGAAGCCCATCTTTCAGTTTTGCATAACATCTTTTGTACCCTTCCAGTGAACAGAATGATATCCATTTGACAATGCACTTTGGTGCACACTTTAAACTCCATTATTCTTGAATTTAGAAAGTTCCTTTTTTAAGAAATAATTTTATTGATCTGCCATTCATAAAGATCCAAGGCAGAAGTTATTAAGCCTTACAGAAATACAAAGGAATGCATATGAACTGATGTCTCTTTTTTTTTGTGCACATAGCATACATCTTATAAAGAAAACCAGATATATATATGTGGAAGGGAACATATGCTTACATATCCATTTCCATTAACTATTAACCACTTTATATGCAAAAATTTGCTCTGGCTTATATGGAAGTGGGTGCATTAATTGAAGCATAAAAATTCACCCTCAGAGACCACTACTAGAATTTAAATCCACTTACAACATATTTATCAGAACTGATTTAAAATTATACTTACTTCCTTTGATTTTCTTTAGGTTTTAATTGTCCATGTGAACAGTGGATTAAAGTCATGATTGATTACTTATATAGACTAACCACTTAAAAAACTATAAGATAGGGAAAGGGCATTGTAATTACATGGTTTCAACTACAGGTATTAATATTGAAGAAGGGTGATATTTCAAGAGAAGATCAATCCTCACAACCATGAATTAAGAGTCTTTCTCAACATAACTGACACAGTAACTGTCAGTATCAGTCTTGAAAACCATGACAGCTTTAAAATACCCTAGCTGTAACTGTGAAATGGTTAACTGGCTGTCAGTTGTTCTATGGCTATTTCTAGATTTACTTCCATATGATGTTTATTTTGTATTAGAAAAGCATTAAAAGTCTTGACAGTTATAAGGTACAAATTTACTTACTTCAATTTATTTTTTAACTGTCCGAGGCAGAAAACAATTTCTTTCAACATGATTGAATAACACCTTTTTAAAGAGGATCTAGATCACCCCGGAAATATTTTATATTATCTCTACAGAAATTATATGCAACTATATCGCTACCATTGTATTTTATTTTCTATGACCCTTTGACATATTATGGATAATACCTATATGACTTGAAAGTTTATAACATGGAATGTAAACAGAATTTCATCCCAGTATGAAGTATGCTTTGCCTGGACTGATGCAGGAAAAAAGTTCTTTTAAGGGTCAGCATGACTTCTTGTTTCCTGACCACACAAAAAAGCTGGAGATGTATGAACAGTGTTGTTCAAGAGGGCAGACTTGAAATTTTTACAAAAGTCTTTCATCGGAGCCCTGTCTAATACCAAAGCTTAACACTGCAACTATATCATTAACAATATTAAATTTAACTATATAATTGTATATAGCTATATTGTCAACAATCCTGCAGGGGAATTTGACACAACCTCTGTTTATTCCAGGTGCATATCTGATCCCAGAGACTGGTTACAGCAGTGAGAATTTCTGGAAATGGTCTCTGGATTCCAGCAGAGGCAGTTGCACCCCATTGGCAAGCATCCATCTGGCAAGTGAGGGCAATTCTCCTGTTGGAGAGTTTTCCCTTCCTTCCTAAATGTCCCTTGACTGAAATCTGATTTCTATCCTGGTCAATATTTAGGCCAACCTCAGCTTCCCAGTTTATCCAGAACACTGTAGCCAGGAGGAAAGAGGACAGACTACCTGGTAAAACAGTTCTGTATTTGTTTGCATTGCTTACAACCTGTGAATATTAGGCACACTAATTAATAATGTTTGGCACTAATATAGCTCATTTGATTAAATGTTCTAAAAGGGATTTATATGCATTGATTGATGCAACATCATGCTAGATCTTCAATATAGGTAAGCATTACATCCGTAAAACATATAGGACCTGTAGTAGTTCCAGTCTTCTGTTACTTGTGGAGTAAAATCTGACCACTGGAAAAAAAAGTTTTACCTTAGATATTATTTTTTAACACCAATAAAATTGTAATTCATAGGCGTAAATTGAAATCACAATACTGTAACCATCTTTTTTGCCCCTAAAATTAATGTGGGCACAAGGAATAAATACCTGATTCTGACAGTGCAGTAGTGATTACGAGGAAGTATGGTGTTAAAGCAAATGTCCTGCCTTTTTAGCATTCCAAGACAGTAGAATGGACCAACAAATATTTCAAGACTTTTCTTCATTGAAAAATGATATACATACATAAGCATGTATACACATAGGTACATGTATGTATTAGTTCTTCTAAAAAATGAATTTTTCTCCTTATTTTTTCTGGCTGTCCACTATCCTAAAGATCTGTTGGTCTGCAGTCATCTAAGAACTTATATATATTTACATAAGCATCAGCAGAAAACTTCCATTAGCTATCATTTTATATTTACATCAAACACTGTGGTCAGAACAACAAACTTTTTAAGCCAAGCCACAAATGTAAGGAAAGCATGCTTTCTGAAGGTTTGGTTCCCAAGCAGAAAAGGAAAATCTGTTTATCATCTATAATATAACATCAAATTTCTCACTTTGATAACTGATCTTTGTGATAGCATGAAGAGGATTTTTTTTTCAACGGAGACTTCAGTGCTTGCCATTTCATTGATCTTACTAGTATATTAGAAAGATCTGAGTTTTCAGACAGCTCCAGCCTATGGCAGAGCTGACTGGTATGATGGGGCTTTTTGCCTGATGAAAAGGATTAAATACCCTCTTGCCTGGACATGCACAACCCATCTACTTAACACACTCAATTTTTTTATCTCTACTGTTGTAACCCATACAGCTAAAGGTAGGACCACAGTGCCTTTGAATTATGTTAGAGGTCAATAATTTCAAAACTAGGAACCAGTTATGATGTTGGTCTAGTCAAAAGTTAGCAATAAGTTGAATGAATAGTACTATCTGTTTTATTTTATACAGTGGAGTTGTTCAGCTGTATGTTTATATGAAAGGTAAGGCTCAGTGCCTTAGAACAGAAATGCATGCATAGACATTCCAGTATCATCCTGACAGGAAGAAAAAACACTTAACCTGAAAAACTATTTAGTCATTTTATTACCTCAGGCAAAAAACAGCGAGAGAAGAGTTAAAATTATTTCCCATCAACAATCTGTGGAGGAATAAAAACTATCTCGCAAGAAACCAAAGAAACTTTTAAATATGAGAGTGGGAATGGAAGGAAGGGATATGAATTTCAGCTGAACATCAAGTAGTGTGTAAAAGAAAGTGTGAGAAACAGTGACTGCCTAAATAAATGTGCTTTTTTGTGACAGTGTACTGGTTTTGTAAACCTGAGGTCTTAGGCCTACAGAAAAGCTCAGTCCCTAGCCACTTGCATAGGTACACATTGCAAACAGCATGTCAGCTGGAAAACGCAGAGCGAGAGCAGCCTCTTTGATCTAAGCTCAGGACAGACAGATACAGATAGAGAGTGCAGATACAGAGAGATGCTCAGTATGCTGGTGATCTCTAAAACTGTGACTATTTCCAGATCTCCATGTAAATATAGCTCCAGAAGCTGTCAAAAGGCACCTGCCAAGGAAAGTGTAAGAGCTAGCTGAAGTAGGGAACTGAGGGAAGAGATTACTTCCAATAATCAGTGTTAGCTCAGAAAGGTCCTTGGTGTGACTACTTAAAAAACAGGATATGAGAGAGGAATAACAATACACTCTTTAATAAGTCTGTAAAGATTGATAGGAAGTCATAACAGAAAAGACAGTCCAAAATAATCTTCTTCAATCAGGAATGGAAAACTGAGGTGTTATGTGTTGCATTATCACATGTTCACTCTTTGCTTACCTAGATAAAACTTCAAAAATCTTGGAAAAGCCAAACACACAAATTTGTGACCTTAGGAAGTTTAACTGAAGTCAGCAAAGAAAACTCAAAGGAAAATAACTTTACTTATATTAGGGGTTTTATTCTGAGCTTACAAAGCCTTTTTGTCCTCAGCATGGTCTCTGAACAACAGAATGTCCCATACTGCAGCTATCAGCTTGGCTTTTCAGCCAGAGTGATCTCTCTTTCAGGAGAAGCCATCATTTTCTCTTTCTTACTCAGTCGATTTTCTGAAAATTGTGACACCCTTTTGATTCACTCTTGGCCTTATATACAGAAGATCAAAGTGAAGGAGAGGATATGCTCTATAAATCACGAAGCAGTGATATAAGCTCTTGTCCCCTGTGTACACAAACAACAATTACGATAAAATTGAGAGATCAAATTCTCAGTTCCTTCTCTACTTGTTTTGCCCTGTGGTGGCTAAAAGAAAGTTTTTTTGGTTATTTGTTTTGTTTTGTTTTTAAATACTGTTATTCCAGTGGCTTTCTGCTGAAAATAGGTTGCTGTGAAACAGCTCCTGTCTTTGTCATTGATTAGTTTAAAAGTATTCTGACATGGAAATTGGATATTCAATCACCTCAGTTCGGCCATGATGCTCTGTCACATTACAGGAAGATATCAATATTATATTCAACAGCATTTCTCTTGTGTCTATCTGTTTTGAGGTCTGCAGAGTTTTTTGGAGGGTTTTTTTGTTTTTTATTTACTGCACTGTTTGTTAGCTCAGTTGCATATCCCTGTGAGCACAATTCAAGATTCTTTACTCTGCAAAGCGCTTTAGAAAGCCAAACTCCTTGACAAAAATCCGATGATTCACAGAAAAGGCCATGAGGTTTGCTTCAATTTCACTAATCAAAGAAGGTCAAGAAGGTTCCTTTTAACTCTGCAAGAAGAGTCTTAATGGTTACTGTGCTGCAGCATTGAGCTAACTCTGTTCTTGCTAAGGCTTTAATATCAGCTCTCAAGCATAATATTTCTTCCTTGATCTTTGCCTACCTGATCATTAATGTGTAGGACTATACACTATAACAGCAATGGGACACAAAATAAAATGTAATGTAGATTGTCTTGCAAGATATTTGAAGGCAACTGAAAATATGGCTTATTTTTAATGGTCAGTAACAGGGAAATATAAGAAATGTTTTTTTTTCTTAGCTTAGTCTTTCACTACACTGCTATATAGTTATAGTTTAATTGTTAGTGTACACAAAAGCAACACTATTGTTACAGACAGATGCTTTCAATGTATGAACTGTTCTTTCTGATGTATTATACCTTTGCTAGAAATCACCTTACCATTAATATTCACAATGAACAAAATTCAGTCTACTTTCTAATTAAAATTGATACATTTATGACTGTCTTCAGATGGCTGGAACTCTTCATAAAGCTAATTTGACAATTTTTGAAACAAGTTCATAAGACTTTCTGTAACAGAATCACAGAATTGCAGAACAGTTGAGGTTGGAAGGGACCTCTGGAGGTCATCTGGTCCAACACCTTGCTCAAGCAGGGCCACTAAAGCAGGTAGCCCAGGACCATGTCCAGATGGCCTTTGAGTATCTCCAAGAATGGAGACTCCACAGCCCCCCTGGGCAACCTGTGCCAGTGCTCACAGTAAAAAAGTGTGTCCTGATGTTCAGATGGAACTTCTTGTGCTTCAGTTTGTGCCCATCGCCCCTTGACAGCTGTTGTGGTTTAATNCCCAGCTGAAACCAGGACAATACCGTATATTCGAAGTATGTTTTAAGTCTTTGTGTCATATAAAGTTTAAATAAAACATAAAATTTGAAATACATACCTCAAAAAGTAAAACATTCCAAAGAAAAAGATTAGCTTATTAAGGTGTCTAGGCACTCAGAATTTGTTTTCAACTATATGCTATTCCTAAAATACTGATACTATAAAACCCACAATTTTCTTCTTTTGATCTACAATTTGGCTTGTTTCATACAGTCATAAAGGGTCAAATCAAGCTAATGCCCTCTGTACTCCATATGAGAAATTTTTAGTGGCATTAGAAACTAAGAAAGCATATATGAAAATGGAGGAAATAAGAGTCTGGTATGTACCAAAAAATGTACCAATAAATATGTACCCAGTAAAACAACCTTATAATTTTAAGTGCCATTTCCCAAATGAAGAGACCTTTCTGAATAGGGAGGTCATAAAGTTAGCAAATCAACAGATGCTTGGCACATTCATCCTCTGCTGGACTGTCTTTCTTAGACATATCTTAAATAAAATAATTTGATATTGAATAACAGGACTACTGGCTTTGTACATCAAAGACTCTGAGCCACAAATACAAAATTAAGCTAATGATTAAATTATAATATTTCCAGCAACCAAGCCATGTAAGCTTTTAGGAAAGAAAAGCTCATGTGGGTTCATAAAGAGATAATAGACTGGTGTACTAGAAGAATAAATTAATGCAAGAAAAATTATTTTTGTCCTCAGAAAAGGACTTGCAGGACTTTGAACTTCTATGAGTGAGCAAGTGGATTACGTGAAGTAGGCAAAATGGATAAGCTCTACTTACTTGTTGAAGCTTTTCAGGAATTAGATCTTAATACTGAGTCACTGAATCAATAGTTAAGTGTTAATATGGAGATTAAAAATCGAAATTAAATTTCTACTTTAAAAAAAAGTATATACCTTTGTAAATAATTTGTACAATTAGCAATGTTTACAAAATATCAAAGCAGTTTCCAAATACCCTATAAAGCTATCAAAAAACTGTCACATTTCAGGGTAGGGCAAGAGAAAGTAATTGAGTACCTTTTAAAAAATATAAAATTAATAATATAACTTTTTATTAAGGAAAGACAACACAAAAACAGGATCTGAAAACAACAGTTTGCATTAGGTTTAGTTATAGAAATCAGTATGTACTGTTAAGAAAACTTCCAGTAATTTTTCTCATTAAATGCTTTTTCTGAAATAATTAGTTTCTCATGGAGATGTTCAGATTACATTCCCTGAAATTTAAATATCTGTTAGTATGAAAGTGTATGAATGCCTTCTCACAGGTGTTCTGGTAACCATGGAAATTTAGTTGCATACTTATATAGGGTCTCTTTAAATGAGGGAGTATAAATGAGGTAGAATCAACTGATCTATAGCAGAGGTACATGTTTTCTGCAGATTAATTTTCTCTATTTACTGATTTTTGAAAAAAACAAAGTTAATGTAAAACAATTATTTCCACTGACAAGCAACTAGCATAAATCTTTAGCAAAGCCAGCCAGGAGCAGGAAAATCAATTTATTCAAATATGTGGGCAGATTTGTGTGAAAAAAAAGCATAAACCTCATATAAGCATTTCAACAGTAGATTTTTCCTGAGAACAATTCAGCTACTGCTCACTGTCTCTTAGCAGAACTAGCTACTAGGTACTATGCTGCAAGAGTTTGGATTATTTTTCAGTGATTAAAACCACAGTGTGATACATGGAGGCAAAACTCCAAATCCTTCTGGATTCCCAGTCAGGTCTGTGGGATTGCAATTGGACAAGCACCTTCTAGCATGCCGATCACAGGGGAGCTCTAGGCAGGCACAGGGCTTAGCTCCCAAACATCACCCTCCAGGTCAGACTGGTTTCGCTCTGGTGTCTCTGAACCTCTTCCAGACTGAATTGAAATTTCCCTTCAGGGACCTTTCATGGAAAAGGATTTGACTGAGACAAGAAATATGCTACTGGGGGACAATCCATGAATTTACAGAGGCTCCCACATCCAATAGAGAGGGCAGTGGAGGAAATATATAATCATACCCAGGAAATTAGAGTCCATGAGGTGTGAGTGGAAAAATTCAGTCTTTTCTGTCCTCTGGTTAGTACTTCTCACACAGCAAGCTCTCTGTACTTTCTGCTGAAAATTTCAGCTTAGGGAAGATATAGTTTCAGTAGCAGTCAATGGTCTTTGGGGTTTTTTTGTTGTTTATTTTTATCACAGCTAGATACTAGATATGTCTTTATGTACAGATATGTGCCATTAACATTATTCTTGCTTATCAGGAAAGTGAGATTTACAATATAAATTGGGTAGGAACAGTAAAGGAATTGATAGCTTGGCATTTTTTTTTACAATGACTAGGCTTCACTGGCAGTACCAAAGCCATCTTTAGCTCAAAGTACAGTACCAAATAAAAGCTGCAAGTAAACAATCAGCACAGTATGTCACCAAGGATGGACCAGCAGTGTGATTCAGTGTGTAAAGGAGGTTTTTCAATTTTCTGCTTGATTAAAGAATCTTTTCTCTCATCTTACTGTCCTACCACTATATGTTCATTACACTAATGTAGCTCCTACAGACTCTCTGTTTTGTTTCACTGTATTTAACTAGATGCTTTTAGTGTTAGCACTTTTGCAGCAACCAGTTAATTATTTGTTGGTGTAAATTAGCTCTGGCAAAAACGTATTAATTAATATTGGCTGTGAGTAGATTGTATCCTACTAGCAGGGTAGAATCTGAAAATTTGTTAATGGTTCTATAACTATGTTACATTAATGAAAATAGATATTTTTCTATTAATTTATCTTTNTATATATATATATATAATTACAATATTTATTGTGTAAATATAATCATTGTCTTAGAGACTGTAATCTTATATGTAATAACATCCATTTTAAAAATAATGTTTACAGTCAATATTTAGAAATATACTCAGAAGACAGTTAAATGCAAATAATCTTTTTCAGGGTACTCACTGCAAGTCACTGAAAAATACAACTGACAATATCATTTGAAGAAACAATTATACAATAATTTTCGAGATAAATCACAGACCTCACATCAGCATAGACACAATACAGACAGTCTTATTGTCTAACTAAGAGATTATTTCACCATTCAAATTAAAAAATTATGATAGATTTTGACATTATTAGAGCTTGGTGTAATATTTACTGCAATTGAACACAACATTCTTGTAAAATGGTACAGTATTGCAGACTGTATGGCTGTAATTGGGCCTTCTGACAGTTCCGGTCAAAGTGAACAGAATAATCACAAAGGAAAACAGTGCTCTGATTTTCATCTGCATCTCCAGGGATGTCAGCCATTGTCAGTCATCTGTTCTGATACAAACACTTTAGTCTCACCAGTGCAGGTACTGAAACTCTGAGTTTATAAATACCATAAGTGTTCTGTTGTTCTACACTTGCTGACAGTCATTCACCTTAAGTCTCCTCCAAAGACACAACCTCTGCCCTTCCTGAAACTACTCATATAAGACAGTTTTCTGCATGACAGATGGAATCTACAATCATTTTTATAAGTCATGTTCATAATGTTTCTTCTTTGTATAATGTCTTCAATTCAAGGATCCTATAATAATCAGTTAGAACCAAAAATTTGTTTTTGAATCAGAGTATATTCCCCTTAATTTACAGAAGAAGGCATTTTGCTCAGGAGACTAACCTATTCAGTTCCCTGGTTCAAATAGTATGGTCTGAACTTCTCAACATCATTCTCCCTCTATTCCTTATCATAATTAAAAGCTTGTTGAAATTAAGTTTTTCCTCCATTGAATCCACTGAGCTTTGGATCTGGAATAGAGTCTTTTTATGTGGGTAGGTACCTTCAACTTTCATCTGAGACTGAAGATCTAAGTAAGAGAGACTTTGCGCCTAGTATAATCATTTTTAAAATCCATGAACTCTTCAGTTCTTCATCCAGTCAGATGAATTTGACCTCTAATACACAAGTGAAGGTTTTCTTGAACAACAGGTAACAATTACTGAATGCATACTGTCCAGTGACTTCAGCAAGGTATCATTCTTCATTCTGCCAGTAATCTTCCCTTTATTAGGCAGAAAAGATTTAAGATTGACAGAGAATACATCCAAGTTATGAAACAGTATTCTGTGATTGCAAGCCACTTAATGGCTCTACTGGGAAACAAAGAAATTAACAAAGCAACCACAAAAATGCATGATCTAGTCAATCCAGTACCACATCATTATAGATCAGTAATAGTAATTTAGCATATTTTTACCCCACAAAGAGCTAGATTTCATCAACAGTATCAAATAATAATTTATTCTCTCATTTGCACATAGATGTTCTTAGTGTTCATGGTACTTTATAAGACAGGGAAGACTACACCCCATTTTCACAGCAGAGCGTTACTCAGATTGGTCTACTGCAAACCTTACCTAGATTACCAGGAAGGGAGATGGGAAATCAAGGGATATTTTTCACCTAATCACTTAACTATGCACAGGTTAGAAGCAGAGTCAGTTTATAGGGAAACTAAAATTATACTCCAGCATAAGATGCCAATATTATTCTTGGTGATATTAATTTCTGGGCTTTGGAGATAAAGTCCTTAATTAATTCATTTAAAAGATATCTTGAAAAAGAATCTTAATTAGATTAAATCATTATTTCAGGAAGCAATGTGCCAAATTACACAAAGCTAATTAGGGTAGTCAAGAAATTGGCCTATCCACCAGTTTACAGGCAAAGTGGGTAGTCTTTTATCTGTAACTATCTCTTTGTCAGCAGGAGCAGCATTTTATTTGAATTTATCAGAGGCTTGGGAATAATTCCATTAACAAAGACTGAAAAAAAAAGGAGAAATAGTCTCCCTAGCATGGTGAGAATTGCTTAATCTATTTACAATAGTAAATCATTCAAAAATGCCTGCTAAAAATGTTATGAAGAGTGACATCTCAGAAAAAAAAATGTTTTATTTGAAACATCAGTTTGCCCCTTTATTATAGGGAAAAGACTAAACAGACCTTCTTTGTCCTGTTAAATACGATTTTTACCTCTAATGTTAGTCATTAACTTGGAAGACAGGATGGAAAGTTTTCAAATTCTTATTTGTTTGCACACATTTTAAAACCTTGAAATTAACTTTCTGAATTTTAAATTTTCAGTAAACTAGAACTGTTCTATTAATACAGCAACACTAGTGCATTATTAATAATTAGTTAATTCTGTCTCATCAGAAAAGTCATCCTGTTTAATGAAATTCACTGATATGCCTTTATTTCATTTGTAATCAGTAAAGCAAAATCAATTTATCACCAGACATTAAAAATTAAGTGACTAAACATCAAAAAAGACACAGCCAACCACAGTATCTTGCCCACAATCATGTGATGATGTTCTCATAACAAGTAATTCACAAATCATCTACTTGAGATTTAAACAAATTTAATTTTTGTTACTCGGCAATGAGAAAATAAAACCCCTTAATGCTGAAAAAGTATAATATATGGAGCATATTTGTTTTGGGTTAACCCCAGTAGACAGCTAAGCACCACATGGCTGCTCACTCGCTCCCTCCAGCTGGGTTAGGGAGAGAATCAGAAGGGTAAAAGTGTGACAACTCATGGATTGAGATAAAGGCAGTTTAACAAGTAAAGCAAAAGCTGTATGCTCAAGTAAAGCAAAGCAAGGTATTCATTCACTACTTACTATCAGTAGGCTGATGTTTAGCTATTTTCTGGAAAGCAGGGTTTCATCACACA
>VZTL01024617.1:0-22170 GCA_013400535.1 Scopus umbretta | reverse complement strand
ACAAGGAAAAATAAGTAACTGTGTTCAATACCAACATATGCATTTCAAAAATCTTAGAAAAGCTGGAACACAAAAGCTGAACACACCCGCCCACTACCGTTGGTTCTTCTGCAGAATCCTTACAAGTCAATTACAAAGAGCTGATACATTCAACAAGATTTTTCTTTATAATTAAAAAAAAAAAAAACTGGAAATGTAATTAAGTTCAAAGTAACTTTTTTTCTTAAAATATAGCAGCATTTGTTACAGTACACTGCCAATTTCAGTCACAAAGGATACTACCACACACCAACAGTTCATGCTAAAAATACCCAGCTGTGGGCCTACCACAATGTAAGGCCACCTCATCCTTCTAAAGCCCAAATACTCTTCAGTATCAAGTAATTTCTCCACTTTTTCCTCAAAACAAGCCATAAAGACTCAGAAGTGTTACAGAAAACAGCATCTAGTCTGGCACACTAAAATACCATACTATTCAGAAAATGATTAATCTACATCTCCCTACTAACCCAGCAAGTAAGACTGCCTGCTATACCCCCCAGCCCCACAGAAACCTCACACTCAGTTTGTGCTCTTAATTTTCAAATCTATCTTGAAGTTACTGGAGCTGTCTTGAGAATAATTGTGCTGTATGCTGAAAAGCTCCAGAGGTATATACTTAGCTGATTATGTTTTCCACATAGGTCCTTGATTAAAATATTTAGAAGCAGCAAACTCTGAATTGATTCTACAGGATCCTGGTGGAAAACCGAACATGTAACTGACAGCAGTAACCATTGTGTCCATCACAGCTACACCTGAGACCTTAAAGTTACCTACATTTGTTATCTGAGCATTTTTCTATCAGGCATTTTTAGTCAGAATGTGTGGAGCTAAGTCAATGCCTTAACGCCTACAAAGTGAATTTTACAAATGAGCAGTTCCATTAAAAAAATAGAAGCAGATGTATCTCATGCATTCCCCGCCTGCCCACCCCCCACCCCCAATTATATCCCTGGAAATGATATCAAAAGAGTTCACTATTACAGGAACTTTAAAAATGCCTACCTTTACTGGTGAAATATGAGAATGGGAAACGAATCCATGGACATTCTCAATTTGTGACAGATTCTTCTCTGATACGTGAACCAGCTCTGGACCTGTCACCTCATTGGTAATGTGTGGAGAGCTGTGCTCCTGTGGAGGTGTATCTTCATCCTGATAGCGGTATTTCTGAAGAACACAATTACAGAAAAAGATCAGTTCACCACAAAAATCTGACAAGATTATCCAGAAAACCTAGGTCAGACAGAAATAGGTATTTTCTGCCCCAGCTGACTTCAAGGCAATAGAATCTAGAAATAAAAGTTTTAATTAGTATTTTCAGTTTAAAGACTGATCCTGTTTAAAAAGGTTCCAGCCTTTTTAGTCTCACCTAGAACTACTATAAAGCTACCTAATTTTCCTTTGCCTATTTGGATACAGTAAAGTGTCCCCCAAACCCTTTTCCAAAGACTTTTTCCTTTACTAGTTTTTTTTCTTACAAACACTTTAACACTACATTCTTCACTAACAGCAGAAACTCTCAGAACCAACTGGATTTATCCCCTTGTCCTGCCTTTAAAAACTATCAGCCTCAAAAGCTTTTTTCTATACTTCCAATTTAGCACATCTGCAAAGAGTGTTTTTTATCAGCTAAAGAGTTTCAGCTTTTATACTGGGGTATCAATATAGCAATTCACTACTGCTAACTTAATTATGAAACAATAACATGTGGTTTTGCTACTAGACAGATTAAGCTTCCTCAACAAGCAAGTCTTCAAACAGGAACACAAGACATTATTCAGTCTCCATCTTATTAATTTGTATTCAATTTCAAAAACCAGAACCTATTACTTAGCCACCAGGGACACATTTTAGACAGACTGTGCTCTATCCACACTTGCAGATCCCTACTAAAAGGTATTAATGAAATCAGGAGCATGCATAATATTCACCTGTTCTCTGGACTACAACATTAACTTACACTTACACTACAAACATGCTTAAACATAAGCTTCACCCCAGTTTCACCTTTGTAGTCACAGCTGATTCTGAGGGACTCTAGCTGGTCCCTGCATTTTATCACTAGTTAAAACTAAAGCTGAAAGCTAAAGTCATGTAACTTTTCCAGCAGGGTTTACTGTGTCTATAAGATGCACCCCAACATTTTATAACCACATTCACTTTCACACACTACTACTATACTCCGAGTACGTAGATGGTTGCTACTAGTTTACAGGGAAAGCATGTCATGTCATTAAAGGAACAGAAAAACCTTCTAAACATGTAATGGTTTTAAACTTGGAAAAAGCTATTCCTATTATTAATAAAGCATATTTAGGATAGAAGAAATTTCCTTGAGGTTTTCTTAACAGAATTCTAAGCTGTACATGCTACAGTTTAAATCAAAGAGTTGTCACCTTGTCATCATTTCTACATCGTAATCCAGTAGATCACGGCAAGTAACCCATTTGTCTGTAAGTACGTGAACACTACACCAGGGCAATACCTGATAAGCAGTGTGTGATACCTAATCCTGTTAACAGTTACATGAAGGTACAACTTCAGGCCACCACAAGGATCCCTGCCCTTCACAGCAGAGTCCTGTGATGTTACAGTTATAAAGTCTACACAATAAACTACAAAGAAACTGCTTGAAATGATTCTCCAGTTACCAACTCCTGTAATGCTTAACCCATTTGTTCCCTGCCCACCTACCGCCATGCTGCCTGTCTTACAGAAGACTTAATTTTTTTTGTCTATCCAGCAAATAACAATATCTAAGTGTAGTCAAATAGGACAGCTAAACTCCGAACAACAGGAACCTCTTACTCTTCTCTGTCTCCCAAACCCCGTGGAAGGCACCATATCCCCTTTTTTTCTTTGGTTCTGGCACTCAAATCAGCAGAAAATTGCCAACTTTTTTCTCCTCCTTTGCAGGGCTAGACTTGTACTGGATTACTGACGCCCATTCAGGAGGGGACTTTGGAGACCGTGCAAAAGGAAGGAGGAAATCAGGATGGGATCTCTCTCTTTTGAAGTGAGCTATACATCAGTCTACCCTGTCTTCTGTAGAGTCATCGTAAAACAGTATTGCAGAGTTTTGCCAGTAAAGAAGTGGTTCAAAGGGGCAGCTGGAGTCACATAACTGACTTGTGCTGAACGAGGAAGGATTTGTTTGCTCTTCTCTTCCCTGCCACATTGTTCTGCCAACACTGAGATTCCTCAGGAGACCAGCTAAGTTCCTTTACTAACTTAGAAGGAAAAAACTTGCGGCTTTACGTTCCCATCACCCACTGCACTTTATGCGACAGTCACAGCCTGCCCTACAGCACACCATCCCCACCCCTGCCTCCAAACCCCAAAACAACAGCAACAAACCCACACCCAACCACACACATACAGGCAGACACTAAAGATGCAGTTTCTTTTAGCCAGTAACTGATGAGATGTCAAAGATCTTTGAAGCTGTAACTCTGATTTACTTTTTTACTTTAAAAAAAAAAAATAAAAAAAAACAACTTTATCCACCCTACCTAATTCAGCCCTTCATTGTTGAGACCATATGAGATCAAGTTCTTCTACTATATGAGAGAAGTTATGCTTTTGAAGTATTAGAAATTATGAAGCAGAAGCGCTAGAAGTACATTTTCTCTATAAATACCAATGATTAGCAGAGAAGCACAAGGCAGAAGAAAAAATTCTGAAGAAGAGAACAGGAACATCAAGACTTCTGTTATTACAGCAGCCAATCTCAAAACACTTCCATACCTTCTCCTTAGCTGGATGACAAAGGAGAGGTGGTGAATGCTGATAGTTGTAAAAAAATTGCAATGGTTACTCAAAAAGCCCTGTTTTTTCAAATCTTTAACAGAGAGGTTTAATGAGATGACCAGGCCAACTTAATAGCTCAGTACTAGCAGAAGATAAAAGTTCTTTTTCTTTCCTTCCCCTGCAGCAGTGCGATGCTAGATTGCTCAGCTTCAGACTCTTGCCATTCGTCTATTTTCTGAGATTGACTTCTTTTTAACTTATCAAAACAAACCCCTGAAAGGACTTGACATTAACTCTCCTGAGCAGCCATGTTAAACATCAGAATCAGGGAAGAATTATCATTTAAAGAACAGTGTTAGCCAAAAATATAAGTGAACATTATCAGACCATAAATAAGACCGCATTGGAAAATAGAGAAAATAAACATCAGAGCTGCAAGAAGCACAGAAAATGTCTTGCAACATCACAGAAAATAGGAATTGTGCTAGCTTAAAGGAGCCTGCTCCACTGGTGAAGGCAGTATTTGGCTAGACTCATGACCCAAAATGTCCCTGCCACATCTGCAGCTTCAATTTGACTATGAAATACAGGAAAATGGGGCCTAAAAGTAGAATAAGTTCCCAGTTAATCTCAGACAAGACCTGTGAAAAGCTAGAAGTAGATTGTTCCAGTTTTATTTTAACAACAACAAAAAAATTAATAAAATGGTCACAGGTCAATCAAAATTAACTTCCTTTGCAGAACAGTCAATACCTTTAGGCAAAGTACAGAATTACCTTGATGTTTTTCCTGCAACCCGACACATTTCTTAGAAACAGGTATTTGGACATGCCTGAGTGTAAAAAAGCTCCAGATTTCACCAAGAAACATATGTTTACTTATACAATGTATCTGTGTTTATAATAACATAGTGCATATGAAGTTTGGATAGATCAGTATGTCATTATAGTTTAGATTAAAACTGAAGAAGTGTTGTGCTAAAGGATTCTCTCTCATACGAGGCACTGACACGGGCTATAAGCTTCTCAAAAAAAAAACCCTTAAATGTGAAGTGCTAATTGGATTTTGATGTGATGTTCAAGATTGACTTTTCTATTATTTGCCAAGTATTTCCCAACTTGAAACTACTAACAAAAACAAAACTCATGTTTAAAATGCACTAACTGAAATTTTTCGAGCTGCAAATAAAAGGCAAGGACACAAAGTGCATAAAGTAGAAAACGTAATACCCACAACACTTCTTGTTCTGAAAGGTACCACCCTATCCTTGCCCTTTGCAGAAATCACTTTTGAGCAAAGTGTTTCAAGTAAAGGAAATTACCATATCTTATAACAGCTAATCCTCCACACAAGTGGAAGTGTTTTGTACCACTTTACTATGGAGCATCACCTCTGAAATACTATGCCCCTTGACTGAGGTAGTGCATTTGAGTGATCTGGCACGGTCAAACAGCCACCATTCAAAATTGCCCATTCCCTTCCTTTCCCAGGAGCTGCCATCCCTTGAACAAGAATTCAGTCAACTGTTTTAGTCATGCCAAGTTAATTCTGCTGCTACATATGAAAGGCAGTCCCATGCAAGCCACCCTTCACAGGATTCTAAAGATCCTGTTCCACAATACAGCCTAGCTCACTCAACAGGCAACTACTATCCAAAGGACGAGGACGCATTCAATCGCTCTTGGTCGAGCTGTACTAGGTCTCTGCATCTCCCTGCCCCTTGCTGCTAGTACACATCTGACTTCAGACAGTGAGCAAGCTAATCCAGCAGAATGTTTGTTCCCTCTTCCAGCGATATTAAGTTTTCTTTAATTCCCTGAAGTGGCTCACAAGATTGAGACATGTGGCAGTGCTGGCATTACAGAGAGAAAAGCAGGTAGAGAGTAGGACGAGCCCTTCTCTGAGTGGTCAGCAAAAGACCATTTCTCTGCTTACAACCAGGCGAATCCAACCCTGCACCCAAATTCAGGCTCCAAGGAGACCCTAGCTGAGAAGAGCCAGCCAAGCAATGGGCAAGACAGATCAGAAGAAAGAAAAAAAGGCAGGTGTGGCAAAGCAGCTCTGAACTGGCAACAGACTGCCTCAGCTGCACATCTCGGAAGTTTCCCAGCACTCAATTAGGTAGTAGCCAAGCAATTTAACTATTTTTAAGAAGCTTTATGGACTACTGTATAATTTATAATCATAATTTAAAGTCCAAAGCAACCAAGTGCTAAACATTTAACACATACTTCTGACAAAGATACTGCCCCAAGGGATTCAGTTCAGGTATACAGGTGTGTCAAAATGAATTAAAAACACTTCTCTTCTGATGCAACATAGTTAAAATTTCTTCAGGCTACATCATACCTTCAATGAGTTTTGAACTGTCACCAAACACTATGAAATCATTTACTGAAAAATCCATTTACTTAAATAAACCAGTGCTAGCTAACATGAGACAAGAAGATGGTCCAAATTCACTGCAGTGAAATCATTCACTGTGTTAATTGTTCAGGCCCACAGCCCCCCTGCTTCAACTCCCAGGCCTAGCAGAGTTAGACAAAAATAAGGATGAGCAAAGTATCTGCAACAACGTGCAGGACAAACAAGAATTTTGTGCACATTTTATAGCACCATTTTTCAGAATACGGATCACCTGTTCACAGAAAAAGCACAGAGAAGCTTTAGGAAACTCATACTAAAAAAGGCTCACTTTAGTCTGCCTAAGCTCTTATCTACATTTTAAAAAGAAGATATTTCAAACAGGTTCATACATAATCCACCCCTAGAAATAATTATGTTGTGGTTTTATAGGTTTTTTTTTTCAAGACCCTCTCATGATAAATCATATTGAAACAGAAGTGAAAGGAAATTATTTGAAGAACACTTAAACAATCCCACGCCCTAAACTGGTGACCCATATCCACAACAGCACGCAACGCTGTTATTCCAGAGATTCAAGCCATACAGAATGCCATGTTCATGGACAGAAAATTAATTATGCAAGAACATTCTCAAGTACACCAGATAATTTAATGACAAAATGCAAGGCAGCAGTAACTACTGTTCTCTTCAAAATGGGATGTGTATTAAAATCCAATTCATACTAGACATACCCATCAATCCACTGTCTTATGTGAAAACAAATTTGAAAGCACAGTAATGCATCTTCTGTACTCACAAAGAAAAAAATCAGTGCTAAAACAGTTTTAACATAAGAGTGAAAGGGTGCTTTAAAAACAATTTTTTAAGTTCCTAAATTGACCTTTTTATACTCGCTTCCCCTTCTCTTCCAGATTTTAACCACACAGCAATAGGACTGTCAAGTTGCTGCACATTTCAAACAACAAAAACTACAAACAAAACCCAGGAAAACATGCAGTGTGACTTACATGGTCTGTCCTCAGGTAAGTTTTAATTTTCACTGTACAAGTCCAACCCATGTTTTGAAAGAGATTAAGAGTAAGTGAGGACTTCAGTAAGTAAATCTAGTCATTTGAATTTGATAAATATAAAGAATCTCACAGGGTCAGACCCTCTCTGATGCAGTGTAAAGAGGCAGCATGGTAAAACAAAGTGGTTTCAGACCATTTGCACCTGACTACGCAAGTTTAATTATTTTTCCTTGTTCAGTCACTGCTCCACTTCAGAAGTTAAACTAAATCTGAAAGAACCCTTCAAAAGATCATTCCAGCAACTGAAGATGCTGGGAAACACTGCTTGACCTTCAACTTCCCCACTCCTGCATAAAAGGACTAAGATACAATATGTCAAAAGCAGATGAGTAGAAAAATCTATATACCTACAAGTTCTCCTCACATCTCCCCAAAACCTAATCTTCATAACTCCGACTTCCAGATACCATTTAGCAGAAAGTAAGCTCCAACAACAAGCTCTAACAACAAAAGCAACAATACACCAAACTTTTGCATAACCTTGCCAAAACAAAACTAATCCAAAATTAATAGTATACTAAGCATTTCGTACAAGTCTTCCCTGTAGTCTAGCAGAAGTGCTAAACCAGAAACTAGTGCTTAGGAAAATATTAGTGCCTTCCTCATGGAGGAAAAGAAAAGGACACAAAACAAAAGGCATGCTCCACTACTGCAGAACTGAAGTTAACTTGAAATCTTTTCATTTGTAAAAACTGGGCAGATTTGGAAAGCCAAGTAAAGTCTCTTTGCAGGTGAACAGCAATTCACACTGAAAAGTTGAAAGCCCGTGGCTACAAAAGAAACTTCAGTAATGTAAGAAAAGAGACATGTTTTTGTGTATTTTCAGAACTTCTTCACTGACCATGGAATAGGACACTCCGGATTATTTTCAATTTAGGCCTCAACATACAGTAAAATGAATGACTTGAAATATTAGAGAGGTTTTTTTATCTTTGGGTTTGGTTTTTTTTTTTAAACACAAGTTCAGTACTCTGAGTAACTAGCTGCTTTACTCTCAAATAAAAGCACTGTTTTCTTTTAATAATTAGAGCCAAGACAAAAACACAAGGCATTTCACACCCTTGGACAATTTCAGTTTGACATTGTATCTTGAATAAAACTGCATATAACATGTTTATTTAGGTCACAGTGTTTCATCATATGTCAAAATGCACAGCTAGCATTAAATGTAAGTATTTACGTAATGTTTCATGTCATGGATATCCAGAAACAATACAACAATTTAAGAGACATATATACATTTTTAAAAACATAAGAAATATTCATAGTCAAGAAGTTCACCTGTCCCAGAACTCTAAGGAAAAGAGACCAGAGAAGGAGCAGTGAGACTGTGAATGTTCTTTTCACATAAGGTCAAAAAAACAGTAAATGAAAATGGAAAACACTGTATTTCACAGGATTACTTGTGCGCGATGAATTGTTTCTTTATGTAGAGGACTGAACAGGTTATCCTGTATTACTGTTTCACATCGCCATTTAAAAATTGACTCTTTCAGCATCCAAAGGCTGTCTTCTCAGTAGACAAGAGTATTTTAGTTTTAGTGTCATACAACCCTGCAACTTTTCTTCAAAAACTGACAAGTGCCTAGTGCAAAATCTCTCTGCACTACCAGCAGGTCACAACTATTTAAAGCTAAACCCTTCAGTTAATTTGGGTGTAGATAGTATAGAATACCCACTCTATATTAACAGCAATACATGTTTACTTGAAGATAATTAAAGCCTACGCATAATATAGCCTAAGATATTTTAAAACACAACACTGCTAAATTAATTGCGCTCAAGAAACCATTGGTCTGAAAGATACACTTCTTATTAGCGTACAGCCAAACAACATTAATAAAGCTAATAATAAAGAATTCTGCTGACTGTGTTTTGTACGAGGTGCTTTACCTCCCTCCCTCCTCACGCGCCTGGCCGCTCTGCCTGCGAGCCAGGTGCCGGCGGCTGAGCCCCCCCCGTGGGGCAGGCTTCCCCCCCGGGGACCGGGGCGCGCTGAATCAGAGCAAGGTAAGAAGTTATTAATGCATTCAGACAGACAAAAAGAGCCGCTGACGCGCGAGTACAGTAGAAAATGCCGCCATCGCTCAGATCCAACACAAAATGCCTGAAGTAGATTCTGGATGTTTGCTGGATATTTTTAGTTTGGTCTTAAAGTGAACAGCATCTCTCCGCTGCAGTTCAACTGACAAAATTGAAATCAACATAGTATTTTCATTCTATGTCTTTCTTCCCAAGTTTATTATTTAAAGATGAGAATATCTTACAAATAAAAAAGGGATGTGCAGTTCCATGAAAAGAAGGAAATAAATCTTAATTTTATAGCAAATAGTTTCCAAATTGCATCAATACATACATACATATTTTCAGTTGAAAAATGCTTTGGACACATGAAAGATAAGTAGATTCAAAACAAGACAAATTCTTCCCTCCTGGAAATAAAAGCATTCAACTTTAAGTTTTATAATAAATCATTCACACTATCAAGAGAGACATAAAAATTTAGACTCCTCCCTCCCAACCTAGGTGACATTTATTTAACATCAACATTGTGTGATATATCTGTCTCTCTAAAAATGCACCACACAGATGCATATATGTATGTATATGTGTACACACACACCCCCCTGTTCCCAACTTATATAATAAAACCTAGTTCAATTATTTTTTAAAAAAAAATAACGAACACTGACTTGGAAACACCAAATATGCAAAATAACTTCTGGAGAGAAAGATTTGCGAATCTCTGTCTCAAAAGTAACTTCACACACACATCCCTTTAATTTTAAAAGGGCTTTCCAGTACTTATGTTCTCATCATATCCTTCACACTGTGTGTTACTTTCACTGAAAAAAAAAAAAAAAGAAGAAAAAGAAAAGGCATTTTTGACATGACACTGAATATATTCTGTTTACTACTCTGAGGATTACCAAATTACGTATGTTTTATTACTCTGAAACCTAAGCAGTTGATGTAGTCCTAAAATGACTAGATGCCCAAGGGCACTGTTAAACCCAAACCTGCCACTAACAATTGCTTCCATCAATATGATGTCAGGAGGCATTTCCAGCCCTGCATCCCAGTGCAAGTCTCCTGTGTATTTAATTCTCTACAGCTGAAGAAAATTAAAGCCAAGTGCAATAAACTGATTACATGATGATTAATGCTGATTAATGGAGAATGACGACATTTTACATGCGGCATTCAGTAAATTCAAAATGTTGTTCAAAGGGATCTTTAAAAACAGTAGGCATGATAATTCACTACTACTGTCACAATCACCAGGAGCTCCAATAATCGAGTAAGGCATGGAACAAAACACACACTATTTAATCAGAAAATTAAGGCAGAGTTACATTAGACATAATGGCAATCATTCATTAAATGCAGTTTACTTTTCCAGGAAAGTCCTTTTATAGACCCACCTTACATCCAAACATTAAAGATATTGTGTTGTTGGTACATGCTACTTTACAGTGGCATAGCATCGGAGAAAAACAATCCAAGTTTTTTATGCTAGGAGACATTTTTTCAGACCCCGTGCACTTCAATCGATCCGTGATTGAGATTCCAGAAAAATGCCTCTGTAAGCGCTGCTTGCTGCCTGTCTTTGGCATTTAATCTAGGTCCATAGTGTTCAAAAATAAGCCTTTACATAAATAGGTTGAATCCTTCCGGAAAAATTTTGCTTCACGTTAGAAACCAGATCTTCCAAAAAAAGCAGGGAAAAAATCCTGTGTCCATTTTTAAAATTTTCAAGTCTGCTTTATATTTAATTACACTAGCGTCAGCTTGAAGTGACAACTGTCTCCGAGCCCGAAGTAAGACTCGGATCCTCTTGGCTAGAACCCCGGGTTAGATCCACCACGGCAGCTCCACCTGCTGCAGTGCAAGGTCTGCGATCTCCTCCATGAGGAGAGAAGCAACTCCAGCGGAGCCACTCTGCTCAGGGTATGCCGGTTGCTTAGGGGAGGGGCAAGATGTTGCAGCAAGGGACTCGCTGCACTGCCCGACGGAGAGAAACCCAAGGCTCCCTGCAAGGTGCTTTCGCACTGCACCAGGGAGCATGGGAAAGCCCGTTTGAAAATCAGCTGTGCATAATTATAAAACCAGGCAAGTTGTAAGCTTAACAGCAGGGAATTTGCTGATCTGCAGTTTACACTAGCTTTTTCAAGGAAGTGTCAGCAGACCACAAAATGAATGGCTATGGGATATTTAATTCTCATTTTCAAACGTTAAAAATTCAAGGTTATTTGCCACTTAAACAAATGTTAACTGCTGAGTAAAACTCCTAATGGTCTACCAAAAGCAATAAAGAAACAGCTACAGAAATACATGAATGTTCTCCAACTTCAACACACAACAAAATCAGAAGCTGCTATTTTTTCCCCAGTTATCTCTAGGAAATCACGAATGAGGACTATGCATCAATTTGGTTATGAGGAGCTCTCAGTAAAGCATTTCAAGCAACTGTACATGTGAACACTTAAGCAAAACAGTCTGAAGAAAAAAAAACCTTTTTTTCCTTAGAACTGAAGTAAATACAGTCACAGTCTCCTTAAGACTCATTGTTCTTTGTTGTGTGACAACAAGCCTAAGACACAAAATTATTTTTAAAATTGTTTGGTTTGTTGGGGGTTTTTTTTGTTGGCTTTTTTTTTTGGTTGGGGTTTTTTGGGAGGTGTTGTGTTTGGGTGTGGTTTTTTTGGTTGGTGGTTGTTATTGTTGTTGGGGTGTTTTGTTTTGTTTTGAATCAAGCCCTATAAGGATTCAAACTTTATTTCCTTTTTTAAAAGTACAGGAGTCCCTGCAGAATTTTAATATATTTATATTTTTTAACAAATTTCATTACAGAATTTGATCAAAAACATGACCTCTGTGATTTCTCTGCTCTTGTACCATGAGCTAACAAACCTCTGCAAAAACCTTCACTGAAATAATGTTAGCCATCACTTCTATTTTTAATTGTACTGAACAGTATTGTAAAAAAGCATTTAAGACTTCCAGGGAAGTCTTGTTAGAGTGCCCCTCTTTAGGACATGACTGTTCACCTAAGTTTACATCTGTAGCAGCCTTCTGTCATCTCCCTTTTACTTCATTTGGTTTACCTGATAAGCACCCCTTGAGGTAGAAAGTTTAATGTAGTGTAAATTTGGCATCCACGCTTACAGTTCAGGAACAAGGAACTTTATGAATTATACTGAGACAGTCATCTTTATATAAATGTGCAGACTGATGAAACCAAAACTAAGGCAAGATGTCTGGAGAAAAATGTGTAACAGCCCACAGTAAACCTCAAAATAAACTTCATTCGCATGAGGAATTCTTTCTTGGTACAATATCCAAGGACTACAGATGACAGCATTTCCAGACTAATAAGCATAGTTTTCTTTCCACCATGTGCCTGCAATTTTTCACCGCAATAGCCTTACACCTCGTTTCCCACAGTAGGTCATCTTCCGCATGCAAGTACAGCAATAGGGGCAGGACCAAAGCTCTAACACTCTGCTTAATCATCATAGAAAAAGGAACAAAGGCTGCAACAAACAAAACCAACAAAAAAAAATACACCTTCTTTGCTTAGCTAACTTAACCTAAGTTTTTCTTGCAAGAACATTCAAATCCATGGGTCGCCCGAAGTATAAGAGAATGATGGAAGAACCTAAAAACCCCTTTATTTTCCTTCAGCTGGCAGGGGGTCATAGTACATAGTCTCTTGTCTGAAGAAACAGGGCAGAGCACAACTGAACACATACTCAAACACCACACGCAAAAAAATGAAAAAAAATGCATAAGGGGAAGGAAAACAGTCACAGAGTACTGTTCCTTGCCAAACACAAGGAACACTGTTCCTTGCTATCCCACAAAACAACCTTTTCTATGTACCACAGATCAACACTCCATCTAACTTCCATACCTCTAATCACATTGTAATAATACAATTTCTCACTAAAATAATACACTGACAAATGCATGGCAATTTCTTGACAGCAAATAAAGTCAACGAGCCAAAAGCACTTCTCGACTGTTGCAGAAATAGCTTTTTTGCAATGCAGAAAATATAAGCTCTAATGTGCCATGGGCATAGAAGAATCAATAGGAGGAAGATACCATCTACACATCTACAAAGGATTCCATCAGTAAGACAAAATAAAGAGAAAGCTTAAGTAACTTCAGGCAATTACATCTACACTGTCGATGAAGACTACAAAAAACATCTGAATCTTTCAGCCATTATTTGCAGCTGTAAACAAATAAATGGGTTACAATACAAAATTGTCTTGATCTTTATACAAAGATGGAACTTTTTCTACACATCTTGCTGCCCATAAGCTTAAAAATACAATATTTAAGCTTGTAAGATTAAAATACTTTCTTGCATATTTTGCTGACTAAATCCAGAGATTTAACTCTAATGAAGGTTTTGCTTGTTCAAAACAATTATTTGTGCTGAAAGGCTTTTTAAATATATAGTTGCGAACATAAAGCTTTCTGAAATATAAACGTATAGGATGTTACCATGAAGAGAAACATATGGAACAGAATATTTGGAAATCTATGTTTGAGCTCTAGAGAGACATACCCCCACTCAGTTAACTATTGCTCCAATTCAAATTGATGGTTGGATTAACAATTCAAAACACAAAAAAACAATTTAACAAAATGACTAAGCTGTTGATAAGAAGATGGCCTTAACTCCCTTACTATCTATCAATATTCCTTCCTAATTTATCAGTCTGTATTTTGTGTTATCACATACAAGCTTGAGTTCCTACAGTCAGTGCCCACTGTTTCCATGCTGATTATACAAAGCAACAATTTTTAAACTGGGAGACTGCAAGATACACACAGTGCCAGGACTTCAACTTATTTTAACCTCTGCTCTGCATAATCTTAGTCTGTATGGTCTTGAAAGAATACACAGAATTCCAAAATTAGTCCTGTAAAGAAGCTGGGATACTGGTTTAAGATTACCTCATACTAACGGAGAGCTCTAACATAATGGCTGTAACGACTCCTTACTCAAGGAGTAGTAATTTTATAAGCATTTTCTGTAAGGTAAATGAAATTTGAACACTAGTTTCATAACAAGCGATGTCTGCTGCAAACTGCATCCATCAGCACCCATGAAGCTCTGTTTGGCTTTGCAGTTCTTGCTCCCTGAGTTTCAGATGACCATCCAAGCCAACTTTGAAAAACAGCCAAAAAATGTACTGCTTGTTCCTGCATGCTCCTAAATTGCCAGAAAAATAATTTGTACAGTACTTTCAGGCAAACAGGTTTATTTACTGAAAACACTATGAGCTGAAAATTCCCCTTCTAAAGGGTATCTTTAACAGGTATCCATACCTTAGAAGCACCTTCTTGTGAGGTTGGCAGGTGAACACATTTGCAGGAGTTAAACTGGCAGCCACTGTTACACCTCCAGTTCAGAACGCTGATGTGCATCTGCCCTTCTTAAGAAGCTTAATACTCTCATCTACAAAATTTGCAGTGCCCACTCTGACCCATACATGCTGAAACTAACCATCACCAAACTCTCAAAAATTAACAGAATCCTTTCTATTGTTTTGATACCAACAACAGAAAAATATTTTCTGGGACAATTAGCATACTGTAAATACAGTTGTCTGTATCTTAAGTTTCCAAAATCTTGAAGAATATCACAGTCCCGTTAACTTCAGAAGGAAAGTAAAATGTTACTTTGGAAAAAGGAATTTGATCAATAGTTGCACTTTTTTTAAAACTTGCCCCACAATGGCATTTAAGCCCAGAACAGATCCTATGAATAGAAACTTTTCAGTGGGTGTTTGTGATTTTTCTCCCAGTTTACTCCAAGCCTTAAATTGTTAAGTGTAAGACAGATCTGGGACATCACTCCAGTGAGGTCCTTCATAAGCCTTGATAAGTCAAGCTGAAAAACAGACCAGAATACTTTCCTTCCCAACTAAGTGACCATCATTATGGGCATTCTTAGAAACTTGCTTTTTGGAGTTCTCTTCAGTCCAAAACAGAGGAGAAAGATACATTGCCATGTCAGAGAAAGAACCCAGAGGTGTCTGTGTTATGATGTCCAAAAATAATCAAGCTTCAAAATATTAGCTGCAAAATAATGACAGACTGAAGAGCATTCAGAAGCAAAACTTCACAAAAAACAGACCTTCCTGACAATTACCGCTGGACAGAGGTCCTACGTATTCAAAGTGTGTTCTCAAAGATATTTAATACTATCATTCATCTGTCAGCCCCTGCCTCTTAGTAATTCTAACACTATAGGTTAATTTCAGCCAAACTGGAGAGAAAGAGGTCTCTGAGGTTATCAATCATTTGCAAGTTTCTTAGAAGCAGATAGCAGGCAAGTGAATAAATAAATAAAATAAATAAATAAAAAGTCCCCACCAAAGGAAGGGGGAGTGGGGAGGGGGTAAGGCTGCCTAAGCAACAGCAGGCAGCATTTATATAATGAGAAAGATACTAAGAATATCAAAGGGAGAAAAAGCATAGTAAAATGCTATATAGTAGCTTATATTAAAATGGCAGCACATCTTGACAAAAAGTTACAGGAAGCCATGCTTTGTAAAGCAGGTATGAGGCCATTTCATGTTTTGGAATTAAAGAGGCCCAGAGTAGAATCTCTTCCCCTTCTTCTGATGTTCTGAAAGTATTTTAGCACTACTGGGGCATGCCCTTAGATCTTTAGTTTCCATACAAGAAGTGCCTGAGAATTAGAGAGGTTACAGAATTGGCTAGTATAACTACTATGAAATCCAAACCCTAACTTTACTTCTTTCTAGCTATAAACCACCAAAATCAGGATAACATCTTGGAAACAGATTAGGAAAGGACTGAAAATAAATCTTTCCTTTTACAGGACTTCAAGTTTGATCCAATAAAGAGGATGTAAATGCAGCAGATAGACTGAAGCCTACCTGACCTCCTCTGTTAAATGTACTGCAGAAAGTTAATTTCATTATATTGGTAACATCTCTGTGAGGGAAAAAAAAAAAAAAAGAAAAAAGTAAAGAAGAAAAGGGTGACTTTATTCTGAATAGACTGTTCTATGATTAGAATACAAGTCAATTAAGAAATCCCTAAAAATCAAAAAACACTACATTACTTCAAATATATTTAACATGTCTAGAAACAGTCTGTGGTAGGTTGACCGTGAATGGCGGGTAAGTTCCCACCCAGTTGCTCACTCACTCACCCCCAGAGAGATGAAGAAGAGAATCAGAAAGGCAAAAGCAAGGGGAGAAACCTCACAGGTTGAGATAAATAAGGGAAGGGGAAAAAACCAAAACCAACCACACATACAAGTAACGCAAGCCAAATCACTAAACACCTCCCACCACCAGACTGATGGCCAACCTCAGCAACAGCTACTTTGGAAAGACTTACCCCAGTTTTACTGCTGAGCGTGATGTTAAAAAAATATAGAGTATATTTCCCTTCAGTTTGGGTCAGATGCTCCAGCTGTGTATACTCACAACCTCTTGCCCACCCCCAGCCTACTTGCTAGGGCAGCAGAGTGAGAAACACAGGAGGCCTTGACACTGTAAGCACTATTCATCAATAGTTAAAACAGTGGTGTGCTAATCTACAGTTTGTCACAGTCTAAAACACAGCACCATATGGGCTGCTGTGAAGAAAATTAACTCCATCCGAGCCAAACCTAGTACACCAGTCTGACC
Organism: Scopus umbretta; assembly: GCA_013400535.1. NCBI lineage: Eukaryota > Metazoa > Chordata > Aves > Pelecaniformes > Scopidae > Scopus > Scopus umbretta. Next base: position 5,246 of record VZTL01024617.1, on the reverse strand, counting down.
TGAAGAGTCCTTTAAAATTAAGAACTATGAGATCTTTGCATTCAAAAAACACTGCTGAAATCACTCTTAGAATAAAAGTATGCGATTATTCTAAAGTTGCTTTTGATGTGTTGCTCCCACCTGTCGACAGAGGAGAAAAAAGTGTACGTATTTAGCCCTGGATAGTTCTATCCAACCAACCCTCAAAGATTTCCAGTGAACAATAGAAACTGAATCCCAAATAAACTATAAAAGCCCAATAAGTAACAGACCTTCTGAAATACCCAAAAGCTTTACACCCTTGTCTCATCCCTTCCCCAAACCCTCGATGAAGTTTCCACCCAATTTGTATTTGAAGTTGATAGACTCTAAACTCAAGTGATAAAGATTATTAGCCCAGTGGGGTTATAATTTCAAAGGTGTAGTCAGTGGGAAAGATTGAATCCAACAGGGTGTGATTAGCTGGGATTGCTCTCCCCAGTGTAAAGACCAGGCTAAAGCAAGGATCTAATTTATCACTCTGGATTGTTCCCTGTAGGACCCAGGCTGACCAGGCTAAGCATATCCTCCAAAACATCATTTTTCTTAAGCATCTACTCAGCCGAGACAGAAGGCTAGTTTGATTTAGACTGTCATGCAGGAACTATTGGAAGGGCAATGGGAGGAAAGAGAGATGACGTCTTTGAGGTTTATTCCAGAATGGATAACATATCAAGATCCTACAGCTATTGAAGGATTGCTCAGAATCCAAGTCAACCCATCCCATCTTTTTGAAAGAGCTCCTTTTGGAGCAGCAGTTTTCAGGAGTGGAATACCTTTTAAATGGCCTATGCAACGTAGCCAAGAAAAATAGCTCTGCTGCTGAGTAAGTCTCCAAGTACTAATCAAGCATCTGTGCCTCCACTGGAAAAATAAGGGCACACAGGTAAAAAACAAGTGAAAATGAGGGAGACGAAATATACCAATAATACATGGCTTTTCTCTGTTGAAGCCTCATACTACTCCAGATTCATTTCAATAGCCATTCATGCTTCCTTAACACAACATCAAGAAGAGACTGCAATTTGACATGTTTCTGCTCTACTGCTTGATGTAGCACCAATGGAGTAGAGGCTAAGAGCCTCTCATAGCCTGTGGAGATGAAGTGCTTGCACGACACTAATAACGGTGTTTCTTTTTTCCCCTCCACTGTAGACAGAACATTGTTCCCAGAGACAAATACCAATCAGTCCTCTACTCCTGCTGCTTTAAAAACAGTGAAAACAGATCACATCTCAATTATAGTTTACTGAGAGCAGGACAGAATCTAGGCAGCAATACTGCTCTGTTGATGCTCAAGTATCTGCCATACATTTGAGTACACAGAGGACTGTTGCTAGGTTCTGTAAGAAACAAGTATTTTCAAAAAGACTTGTTCATCCAACGAAGTTGGCACAATGCTTAAAGGGGAAATTCCCATAGTATATTTCTTCTGTCATTCTAATAGATTTGAACATTTCAAAAACAGAGATTACTCCTTCCTCTAAAAGAAGAAAGAACCATAATGCTACTACTTGATTCAAATGGGTAAAAGAATTTGCTAGCCTACAGTTTCAATTAATTGCAACTCCATCACTTTCTCTTTCTTAAAATGAAAATCCTCTTACAGAAAAGGACTGAGATTGCCATCTCAATCCAGATGGGAAGGATACTGGCGATTTACACTTTGTTATTAACTGAGAACAGATAAGGAAAACTATTATTGCCTGCAGGCCACTGACCCTCCTTGCCATTTTCTGGGAAACTACAAGGTAGAGGGGAGAGTTGCAAGAAGGCACAGAACAGACAGACACGGCTTTGAAAGGCTTCTGACAGAGCCTCTTGAAGCTTTCTCATCTAGAAGTTAAGGATTCATAGGCAGGACAGACTGCTACACAGATTGAAAATTTGCTGGATCACCAGGCTCAAAAAGTGACTGACAGCATGATACCTGGCTAGCAGGTGTAACAAGCAGAGCACCCTGAGAACAGATATCAGGACCCATATTGCTCAACATTTTCACTAGTTGCTGGCACGACGACACACAGCCAAGCAAACTGATCAGTGACACTCTGCTAGTTAAAGTAGCTAATACAAGAAATTCCAGGACCGTAACACAGACCTCTGTGTCCTGCAGGATTGGGTCAGAAGGCAGTTCATGAAGTTCAACAAGATGTGCCAAGTTCTGCAGCAAGGATAGAATAAACTCATGCGCTGGTACTGGGAGTAACAGCTGGACCGAGAAGCACCTCGTAGTTACGGGGGACAGCCGGTTGAGTAAGAGACAATGCAGGCTACAAGCAGTTTAGGGTAAAGACATTACTGCTAAAAAAACAAGCATTGATTCTCTCCAATTTTCAAAAAGTGTTTTCCCAAGTACTTCTGCTGTTGTTAGCAGATTCATTCTCCTATGCAGTGCTCATTAATGTAGCAGCCAGTGCAGTAACACTCTCAGAGCTCGCAAATAAGGAGGAAATAAGTAATAAATGAGCTGAAAAAAAAGAGTTGGGGGATGAGGGTGGTGTTATGCCGTTTAAAAACTGAAAACACAATTTACAACTTAATCACCATGACAGAACAGCTTAAGTGAGAAGTGTGGGGACTGTTACTTAAACACAAAGGAATCTCAAATTACATTTTCTTCGGGCAGGTTGAATTATCTTAATGCTAGCTAACACAAATTAAAACACTTATTCTCACAGTAAAAATAGCTGTCAAATTAAAGCCAAACTTTGCCAAGAATTGAAACGGTGATACTTTACATCCTTCATTATTACCAAGTGCTATCACTCTGACCACAAGCTTACTCCAGTCTACCTTGGTTATATTTCACTTCCTAATGCTTTCAAATCCTGCTTCTCCCCCCTCCTCCAAAACTTCATCGTTTGAGAAAAGGCACAAGGAACACCCTTTATAGTAGCAAAAACATAACAGTAGGTACTTTGATTGGCAATGAGGTCTGAACCTGCTCTAACCAATCTTCAGAAACAGGTAACAAGTATTTGTCTATTATTAACTCACAACTATTAAAGCATATGAATATTAATTCATAGTTTTTAAGCTTACTAAAACATTTGCAATGTTAGCAGCTTAAATTGAACTTAACTTTGGTTTAGATTTGCATACACAGTTTACAAAGCAAACTTTCAAAAAAATATTGATCCTAGACTCAATCCTACTTATCAACCCTAGAGCCTCTGCATATTAAAACACATTTCTAAACACCAGCACTTCAGCAGGAATCTAGGGCAACACACACACACACACACACACACCCCCCAGTCCTTAAGAAACATTGGCAGCTGTTGGCAAACTAATTGCACAGCTCTTCAAAACTGAGTATTTCTTCTTGGTATGTTTTAGCAAGATGCAATACCTTGCTACAGAAAATAGTGCCCTACTTCAGCTTTGGAATTACTTCAGCGTTAGGACCCAAATACCTAAGTGAATGTGACAGCATGTTATAGTAAATGTAGGTCATTCTCCCCTTCCCTCTCCCCTCTGCTGCCTTTAAAACACCTAGAAAATAGTACCTTAACTAAAAAGATAGAGGAGTTTTTAAACCAAGTGGAGTATGCTGGTTTAGGCTGGGATAGAGTTAATTTTTGTCATAGCAGCTAGTACGGTGCTATGGTTTGGGGTTGTGCTGAAAAGCGTTAATAATACAGAGATGTTTTAGTTACTGCTGAGCAGCACTTACACAGAGTCAAGGCCTTTTCTGCTCCTCACCCCATCCCACCAGCGAGCAGGCTGGAGGTGCACAAGAAGTTGGGAGGGGACACAGCTGGGAGAGCTGACCCCAACTGACCAAAGGGATATTCCACACCATACGGCGTCATGCTCAGCGTATACAGCTAGGGAAGAAGGAGGAGTGGGGGATGTTCGAAATGATGGCATTTGTCTTCCCAAGTAACCATTACGCATGATGGAGCCCTGCTTTCCTGGAGATGGTTGAACACCTGCCTGCCGATGGGAAGTAGTGAATGAATTCCTTGTTTTGCTTTGCTTGTGTGCACAGCTTTTGCTTTACCTATTAAACTGTCTTTACCTCCACTCACGAGTTTTCTCACTTTTACCCTTTGGATTTTCTCCCTCATCCCACCAGGGTGGTGGGGGGAGGAGTGAGAGAGCAGCTGTGTGGTGCTTAATTGCCAGCTGGGGTTAAACCACAACAGGGAGGAAAGCTCTTAGCTCAGAAGAAGAGAGTTCCAATTTTCAGGAAAAAAACCACAGGAAGTATTACTTCTCTGTATAATTTTGAGGTTTTCACAAATCTTGTCTATTGAAAGCATTTCTCACCTGAGAAAAGTAGCAACAAAAATCAAAAAAGTAGAGAGAATAGCAGCAAGGATAAAGGTATTCGTTGTCTTCCATTTGAGAAGATTAAGCTGAAAAAGCTCTTCACCTTATAAAGCAAGCAGCTGAGCATGGGAACATGATATGAAAAGCAATTACTAGTTAAGACAACACAGGCATTAGCAGACTATTACATTATCCAGCACGTTTTAAAGCCTCTTTAAAGCAGGTTTTAAAAGAAACTACTGTAGAAGTCGTTGCCAAGGACATCAAATGTTCAAAAAGGAACTACAAAATAGTAAATCAAATGTAGACCAAGGTCTAATGTACAAGTATAATCACTATCTCAGGAAATCTGAAAGATGTTGCCTGCTGGAGTGGGACAGCAACTGAAGTGGGCATTTGCCCTTTACTTACAATGTTTTTCTTAAGACTAATTACAAGTCACACTCAGAAAGAGTCCTAGGCTATGTGAAGTTTTTGGTCTCATCCTATACATGTTTTTTTCATACATTATACTCTCAGTTGCTGTGAACCAACTGTTTAGAAGAAATTAAGTATTTTGCATTATTCTTATCTTGTCAGAAGAATTCTGGTCATTAACCAAGAGGTTGTATATACCTGAAGGTGACTTTAGGTGGCACATAAGAATCATATCTCACACTAACCTAACACAGAAGGTATTTTTGATCGGAGTACAAGCANTGACCGGATGACAAGCACTTTAAACTACTTGGGAAGCAGGAGAGCACTTATCTTGCTCTCTCCCCACAGCATCACAATTTGATCCATCAATAAAGCAGTCATGTCACAACAAAGTAAACTTCAGTTGCTTTCACTTTAGTTCCTATGCCACTTCCACTACTGGAAAGAGGCTGTGTGAGGCAATCAAAGAATTCGAAGATACTATCCTTATTTCAGGTAAGAAAGTTTAAAAAAAAAAAAATCTTTCA
>VZTL01024616.1:12232-23724 GCA_013400535.1 Scopus umbretta | reverse complement strand
TGGCAAGAGCAAGAAAGGAAAAAAATAAAGAAGAAAAAGAAAACAGATGGAATAAAGTTTTTAAACATTTCCTAAATGGAAACCATTTGTACAAGGTACATTTCCTTGGATTTGGTTTCCTTTTTAAAACAAGAACTTAAAAAAAAAATCCTAAAACAACAAGGAGGAGGCTCTGAGCCATAGGAAACCTGTTTATTCCTCCCCAAAGTAAAATTCTGGCCAGAAGGCTTGGTAATTTGTAATCACTCCATGCTGCAAACATATCCACCTCTCAAGTTCCCCACCCTAATGCAAGACTTGCCAACAAAGTGAGAGAACTGTCAGGTTTGTGCCTCCTGAAGCTTGGCAGGGCTCATGCAAGCTCCTTCCAGATTCCCAGATCATTTGAAAATAGAGTGAAGAAAGCACTAGAGAATATAATAGAGGTCAGCTTAAAGGGGAATAGTGTTATTTTTCTGCAAGGCCCTCTTTCTCTCAAATGCCAGTGATTCTGCTGCAATTGGCATGACTAAAAGTGTAGTCAAATTCACCACTAATACAAAAGTTGAGTATCTTTATACAGAAACTGCCTGGAAACAGCATCTGTAAGGAGAGGGAAAATCTTGTTTCTTACCCTGTGACCCTTGAGTCCTGGGAGACCAGGAGCACCAGGAAAGCCTCGAGGACCCTAAGTAGGAAAAAGAAAAAACAAATAAAATCCTTATTTCTGCAGATAAATCTAGCGATAACTTTGCTAACAGGAAAGAGGGTAGCAGTATTAATACTAATACTCCTAATATTCCTTCACCGTGGTGACATAATATAGCAAGGCATAGCATTTGAGCAGGTCACAGATGATACAGCATAACATGCTATGAATTTAGACAGTCTCAGCATTATGTACATTTTCACTGATATTAAAAGCATTATTGTTTACATCAGTGTATGATCAAACCTCAAATAGAAGTAATGCCTAGTGGTAGATCACATTTTGAAGCTTAATGTGAAGAAACCTTAACTTAACAGAGATCAAAACTCAGAGCTAGCATTTAAAATAAAATAGAAACTGAGACCAAACTGCAAACTGTACATGTTCTTTCAGAATACGTCAGTCAAGCAGCATGATAAACAACTGCTATTAAAACACATGTAACAATTAAATCAAAGCTGCCTTACACTTAGTTTCCTACCAAGTTTCCCAATTTTTCTTTCAGGAGAGACTAAGTCATGGAAGGGTGCTAGGTGCCTTGTGTTAGAATATTGGTCACATTAATTTGTAATGGAAATCACATTAACACCTTCATACTCAGAAAACAGCAATTCAGCAAACTGCTTAAACATATAATTTCTTCCTTTATGGTGCCTCTGAACCAAAGTTCTCAAAATGATCACAGTTCATACCTTTTAGCATAGCAAAAAATCATGAAGATGTATTATAGAAAATGAAGCATCATGAAGCATCATGAAGCAACACTGATATTCAGAGGATTGAAAAAGAATATCTGATATTTCAGCACTAGAGAGGAGAATTTCACATACAGACAAGCTGTTTCCTTGTTGGCATGAAGGAATGTAAGAAAGGTCTTTGTCTTCCCATAGTCAATTATATGGATAATATTTGATCATAAAGTTCAGTGAGAAATTACTGCAGAGTTTGTGGATTCCTAAAGAGAAAATTACTTTATAAAAGAATGAAATTTCTGAAATTAATATATTAGATTGCTTGACATTATTTATACTCAATGAGTTTCTCAGTGAAGGGTGATCTCTGTTGTCACACAAGGTCTTGCAAGTAAATTTGAAATTGTACAAATTATGCTTGTTTAGACTTAATATAGCCCATTAAAACTAATTATTTGGCCAGTGCTCAGTGGTATATGCATATCAGGTTATACAACCAGGGCAATCAAATGACGAAGCACGCCATGAGACAAGTCACACGACAAGGAGGCAAATCGTGTACAAGGGGAAACAGCCATTTGGTATCTCCATAGCAATCTATGGGCCTTGTCATTGTTCAAGACATGGCACAGTTCTCTGCTAAACTATCAAGATATGCAGTGGTAATCTCTACAGTGCTATGCAATTGCAGCAAACAACTCTTAATTAGACTTTTTGTGTGTGTGCAGTTGCAGTACTTCTTTCCTTCATTAGAAAGTCTTCTAAGAAATTATTTTATTGCGCAAAACAGCTTGATCTGAACAGAACAATACTCCACAGACTACATTTGCCTCAAGCAGCTTATAAAACGTTGTCTTTGATCCATAAAACTTAGGAGGAAAACTTAGGAAACAACACTCCCTTGTTAAAAAATAATTTCTCTCTCCAAGAGATCGTATCTCCTGTTGCTAACAAAATTGCCAGGCAAGAACTGGATGCTTAAACAGAAAAGGAGGCAGCTTAAGAGATGATGTTGAGAGAGATGGTGGCTTCAGTTCTAGGATTTATCTGTCTCCTTTTCAGCCACACTACAGCTCCCTTCCAGAAACTTGACTAATGAAGGCAGAACTCTTAATTTAGGCCAAAATTATATAAGATGATAAAATGATGTAATACTATCATCAGACATACCTGTTTTCTTTTATTTCTAGAATAAGCCATGACAAGTGTCCTCTGTAGTACAAGTACGTACTATTTGGCAATCCTTTAATCACATTTGCATATTGAAAATATACATAAAAATAAATTGTATATGTCTATGATACAACCCCCTGTTCCCCTGCCCTCAGACTGACTGTAAATGGTGCCACCCGAGCCTGACATCATTTCATAGTCTCTGAGCACTTCCTGCACATGATTGTGAATGGCCAGGTGAAATACCAGGAAATGGAGTACAACTTGTACGTATTGTCATCTGTTCTATGCATATGTCACCTATGAAACAGTTGAAAGGTGCAGCTGTGAAATGACTCTCAGGATTAACTCAAGGACTTTTGAATCACCTGTTTGATTCTGCACTATCACACTGACCTGGATCATTGGATCGTTAGAGTAAGCTGACACAAGTACTTCAGAAACTGAATGGCAGAGCTCTGCACTCATTATTAAAAGAGACCGTGATGACATAAGTACAATTGTTTTGCTAAAATGTAAATAATCATGCTCTTACTGGAGATCCTGGAAATCCAGGCTCACCGGATTGTCCTGGTCTACCAGGTTCACCCTAAGGAAAGAAAAAAAAAGGAACATATGAAAATAGCAAATGTGAAAATTAACTGCTCTTCTTATTTTTCCATTCAAACAAATGAGGACATTCACATCAGTATTATATATCTTCTCTTCACTCTAACAATTCCAGTGATCTAAATCAACCGCATACATAGCAAGCAATGTGTATTAGACACACTAACTTAAAAAAGGTTTTTAACAAAGAATTGCAAGACCTGAAGACTCAGCCCAAAGCGCATTTCAACATCACAAGATGGCGCTGTCACCTAGTTTTCCTGTGAATTAAAGAGGCAACCTTTTGTCATCCTCAAGAAGAGTGTCAAATTACTTTCATTTTCCATAGGAAGAGCAACCTAAAACTGCCTGCGCTGTTACTTCTCCTTCTGTTCAAATGTTTTAAAATGTGTATAATTTCATTCTAGGGCAGTGACTATTTTCTGTGTCATGCAATAGGAAAGAAAATATGGTAGAACCAAATAAGCATATTTTGAAGATTATTCAAAGACCTCCAGAGTCACAACCAAACATTCCTTTATATGCATCAATCAGTTCAAACACATCCAGGACTCTGGGCTGCAGGAATATGAAAGGCTTCAGAAAAATATTTTCTGGACAGAGAGAAAGGTAAAGTGCTTCACAAATGCAATTGGAAGTGGAGGAAGTTCTTAGAGTAGTATCAAGACTTGGTTTCACTGCACTAAGAGTTACCTGTTCCCAAAGATTCTTATAACTCTTTGTACAGTTTAATGGGAAAGCAGCCGTTACACAAGCTCTGGTAATTTTTACACTAAACTATCCAGCATCTGCAGTTTTCAACTCATTTCCAAGTTATAAATTACAATTCAGATAGATGTAGTGTTCTTTGCAAAGAAATAATTTATGTCTACTAGTAAATTTTTAGGCGATTGTTGTGCAGTACATATATACTTATGCAACATGTATGATACATACATCTTACATATATGTGTACATGGATAGATTCACAAAATCAGTTTTGAATATAATAAATTATTAAGAAGCTAAAATATTTTTAAATACTAAAATTTTATTGTCCAGATCCAGGTGAATGTTACCATTACAGTTCTTCTAATTCATCATGCAACCCCAAAATGAGGAGAGGTCTCAAATTGACCCCTCTTAGCTATGGTATATTATTAAGTTTGATTTCAAGAAAGACATCTCTGTTGAAGAACTGGCTGAGGCAGGAAGTAATAAAGAGACAGTGCTTAAACCTTAGGTCTGATGGCAACATGTTAGGAGGGTTTTGAAAAGGGTTGCTAAGATTTATAGTTATGACACTGTACTTAACAAGGAGTATGATTACAAAGAAAAGGAAATAGATAAAAGAGGTTACAATAGGCACATCTGCTGATTAGTCACTGTCTCAAAGATGCCAATATTTGTTTTATTAAAAATAAAACAAGATACAAACTTACATCTTCACCAGGTTTGCCTGGAGGTCCCTCTGGTCCACGAGAACCAACTGGGCCCTAAGAAATAAATGTGTTTGTTGAGAAGTCAATTTAGCCATCACTAAAATATCTATTTACTCCATTTCAAAGCCTGGTTTTATAAAAACAGATGTAGGAAAAGGATGATTTTATGCCTAAGCACACTCGCTTAATTTTGTAGTGCTCTTTCTAACCATCCTGCCCCTAAGAAACCTGCATTATGTTATGTAAAAAGACAAGATGGATTCTTTAGGAGAAAAAAAAAAAAACACAAAAAACACAGTTGCTGTTGTTCCAAATCTCTGGCTCTTGCTTTTATTTTTTAATCACTTTATCACCTCCAAAAAATAAATGTTCTTATCATCCTTTGTGCAAGTTATACTACCGGGTATGGTTTTACCAGTGCTTTGCTTAACCATCCTCGGTCTGTGCTGGAAAATTAGTAATGATTGTTTATACTATAATAATTATTATGCATGTTCAAAACAATCCAAATTCACTGATTCAGGACAACATGCTTTGAACACCACAACTCTAAACTGAAGATACTTAATACCTTCAGCTGAGACAACACAAAAAAATCTGTTCTGAAGTAAGGAGGTATAATATATTGTCTGCAATTTTATTGTAGAAATGTTGATATTCATTGGTCTTACCATAGGTCCTGGATCCCCAGGTTCACCAGGTGGGCCTGTGGGTCCAGCACCACCCTAAAATTAACCAAAGATGAATACAGTTACAAATTCCAAAAAGTAAAAAGATAAAGATATAAATTAAAATCCATGATCCATAGAATCACAGCCCATGGGACAACCTGGATTCTAATTCAGAACCAGATCACATTGCAAAATGAGTGAAAGTTGGGTACTAAAACCCCTCAAGCTTTAGATATGTCCTGTGCCAAACACAAATCCCACTGGAAACTTAACAGCATGCCAATACTGAAACCAGAACAGTCACCATTTTCATTGCTGTTGCCTCATCAAAAATTTTGTGTTGGTCTAAAACCTTGTTGAAGGTCTAATAAATCGTTCTGAGTTAATTTCTCTGTACAGAGTACATCTGGAGCAGAGCTGAGAGCAGCACGTTTAGATTCACCTCTAGATGAAGATGCATTCATCCATGCATCATTGAAGATGGATATTGCCTCAGAGATGCACACACACACCACTTACTACATGCTTTGCCTTCATCTCTGGCCAATTATCTTAAATCCTCTGAGGTGAAGTACTTACTTGTTTTCCTTGGAGACCTTGAGGACCTCTTGGACCAACTGGACCCTATCGAAAACATAACTTGTTACACATACTGGAAAACACCCTTCCCCAAGTAACATTCATCCTACAAAGACAGCAAAATGGTCTGATAGTGATCTCCAAGAAAACATTTCTATGGTCAAACTCTCAGAAAGGCTTTTACTCAGGAGACTGATGTTATGAAATACAAAAGTACACAGAACAGAAAGCTTCAAACTCAAAAAGCCACAGTAGTGTAAATTCATTAGCAGCTGAAAATATGAGCTTGCTTGCTTTCTGGAACCTGACAGTCTCTGGAATCAGTCAGAATAACTGGGTTGCCTGCATAGCTCCACTGAAAAAAATGTAATAACTGAATAGAGTTGGGGGGAATAGTCTTCCCTTGAAGGGAATTTCATTACTCAGATTAATCTCATAATGGAATCAATGACAAAATAAATACATGCTGCTGTTCTCAGCTGTGAGCAGCAACAAGCACCAATGGAAAGACATATTTTCATGAATCATACAAACCACCAAAAGATCTTCCAAACAGTTGTGGTTTGTTACAGAAAATTCAGATATCTCCTTAAAAAGTTTCATGGGATTTTTAGGAAAAATCACTTGCTTAATTGTAACTTATACCATGATGTGAAACATAATCTTGCCTGAAAGTAATTCTCTTGCTTCTAGCAATACAGAAGTAGCTATAGCAGACAATAGCTTGCATTTTGACAGAGGCTAAAGATTTATGTCTTTTGTATACAATTCATAAATTTTTACTAATTTTTACAACACAAATATAGAAGAGGTAGTAATAGGCCATTTAAAAATTTAGATCAAATTGAAAAACAAAACAAAAAACAACAGTTCAGCTGAATGCTTGTCAATTAGTCAGTTTACAAGGCAAGGAAAAAAGCGTATCACAGAACATGACAAATCAATCCAAAGACAATGAGTGAGTGCCAACTGGCTTTAGTAGACTTTTTGTAAGGCATAAGAGAGACCTCGATATTGAAAAATACCTTAAAAGAAATACCAGTATTAAAATTAATATTTAAGAATGACAAAAGAAGAGGCAGTACAAGAGATGCAATTCCTCGAGACAAATTGAGTGGAAGGATTAAGCAAAATGATGGAGGGCAATGTAGTAAGGAGGACAGATTTGTGCAACAAATCATTATATGTGCACACAGCAAATTTACTGGAGAGAGACATTCAAAAAAAAGGAAAATTCTTTGAAGAAATCAATGTAAAAGTTAATCCTAAGGCAAAACATCAGATTATCTTTAGAACCTTTCAAATGGTATTGAAACTGAGTTTGAAGGTTAACAGTGTGTACTTGGAAGGTCAAGATTCAGGTAGGCAAACTCATGGAAAATGCAATCACTAACGAATGGCTTCCTTAAGAATGAGCATTAAAAATAACAGCAAAGAGGGTATCGTCAAGATATCACAGTGTGATAAACACATGTAGTAAAAAGAGATAATATTCAAAAAGAAACCCAAGAGTTCTAGCAGAGACAGCTCAGGGTGGTAAAACAGCTTTCACAGACAGTAAAAAATTTCATGAAATCCCCAGTGCACTAAAAGTAAAGCGCATATCTAAACAATGAGAGATGTCAATGATAAAACTGGACCCACTGGAGAAGTAGCATGTCTGTCTTAAAATAATAAAGCACAGCTTTCAGTTAACAGCTGGTTTCAGAAATCATTTTTTTAAAGTACTACCAAAAATAACTATATTTAATGTCACAATGTGAAAAGAAGCCTTCAAAGTTACATATTTGTTTATTCTGCTTTGCGTTATACATGACACTTTTCAGTTGCTCTGCAGTGACTCAAGATAGGAGAAAATCAGGAGCTGTTTTTCTGATCTGTACCTGACTGTTAGTAGCTGCTGTATTTCAGAAGGAGAAAAGAAAGACAAGAAGGCTAGAGGTGAGAAAAAAAAAGCTTTCACTTTAACAGAAGAATATTTATTTCACTGTTTTCCAGGTACTGTGCAAAACTGCACTAGAACATACTGTACATCCAGGTTCTAGAGGCAGAGGAAGTTGAAGAGGATAAATTCCCCTTTGGATTTTTGCATATGCACTCCACTTCCACCCTGTTCTACAGTACAGGGCTAATTTGGTCTTACCACTGCACCAGGCATCAGTCCCATCTGACTACCAAGTCCAGATTTCTCATCCAGTCCTGCCATCTGAGCTGAAAATGGCTGAAAAAATAAGATGGGTGATTTTAGCTGTCAGTCACTTTAATGGTTCATAAGACAAAAATCCAAGTAACCGCATCTTCATTATTTACATTGGCTTTGCAGCACTAGCAACTAAATTCTTGTTTAAAACATTAAAGTTGTCTTTCCTGTAAATTTGAGGTGGTTTAAGGCTTCAAAGACCAGTCAAATGTATCATATTGTCTGCTTGCTATTCTGACTCTACCTCCACTTTAATATTAAACAAATGGAAAAATGACCTAAAAAGACTAAAGCCTTCTGTGAAAGCAATTAGATTTCTTTCATTTCAAATTTAAATTACAGCTTAACTTCACCTGCAATATTCCTTCATGTCTTCTAAGCCTTTCTTTTGTTTTCACTTACCGTGCTTCAAGTTCAGAAATTTCTTAAGGTAAATGGAAATGCAGCTGATTTTATGATTGCAAACTAGAAATTTTAAGTGTGTTGGCCTTATCCAGCAAAGTTGAAGGCCATTACTGTTCAGGCCAATTCACAGAGTCAAACGAGTTAGAGAAGGAAGAAACTTCAGTGCCCTCCTTCTTCTGCAAGCACACAGTTGAAATCAAAAGTTTTAATTTGCTTCACTCAGAGCCAGATCCTCACTCATGGCAGGCTGGAGCTTACAGTGGCTAAGAAAGAGCAACAGCACAAATGTGCATTCAGGTCTTCTAAGATTTACAGTTTGTTCCTCATCAGATTGGTACCCAAACACATTTTCCACAAGGCTGAAGATTGCCTAATTTCAGAGACAGGAACACAAACCAAAAATATCTTAGATCTCTGGCCACACCAACTCTTTAATATCTTCTGTGGAAATCTATAAAGGATGGTGGTCTAATACCCATCCTGGTGCTTCTGTGATTCTAAGGGATTCCTCTCTGCTGAAGATATTTACTTGGGCTCAGTCTGCTGGATTCAGGATTATTTGGAAAGGTGGCCGAGTCAAGGAATGCTGGCCAAACTTGCAAGCCATTGGCCTAACATGACTATATCAGCTTAGTGTCAGTATAACGCTTGTTTTCAGTAACATTGCAGGAACAATGGAGTGAGAAATCAAAACAAATGTCTTCCAAACAGAATAAATGTGTAACTGAACATACTCAAGAAATTCAAATATGTATTTCATTTATCAATCATAATTAGTGTTCCATAGAAATGGGGGGGGACCTTGTCTGTACCTAAGGCTGGTTAGTACCGCTTTTCAGAAACAATTCCTTATTTAATCTTCTCAGTGTTGGTCTGAACGATTCCAGCAAGAAGTATACTTAACTACATTTTAATTTCTCTCATTAGTTATTCTGTTATTTATCATTCATATTATTTTTTTTCTTTTCTGTTTTCCTAACTGGTACACCAAATGGTACAGTTTCCCTGTACTATTGCCCAGATCCCCTAGGTTTAAGTCAGGTGGAAGTAATGGAACCTTATTGATGTTTTAGATTTGGACGCTTTGGCTCTTCTAGATGCTAAAACCAATTGCGAAAGATGTGTCCTTTCCGATGTTTCTCATGTTCAACTTGCCCCAATTTTTGTCAGAACTTGCACTGCTGCTAGCTCCTGTCCCTCATGACTGGGAGACTGCAACTGTCGGCACAGCGCTCCACATTCACTGAAGCAAAAAGAAGTTACCCTTTGTATCAGGTGGATCTGTCCCAATACTCACTTCACTTTCTATTAAAGCAAGTGTAAAACTTACCCTGCTTAGTCCATCTGGTCCTGGGTGGGTAGGATGCCCTGGAGGACCAGGGTCACCAGGCTGGCCAGGGATACCAGGTTCACCATCAATCCCTTGAGGACCCCGAGGACCCTAGAAATGAAATCAGAAATGCCAACAGTGTGCAAAAGTATTCATTAAAGTCATTGTAACTGGCAAACAACTGCCCCATTTGTGATAAATCTGTATTTCTACAGAACGATCTTCAAGCAAGCAACCTCCCTCAAGACCTGTTCTTATCTTCGCATCAGAAGCACTGGCTAAAATTAGTCATGAATCCAACAGACAAGTAAACTGCAGTAATTTCTCTCCCAGGCTCTTTTGGAAACTTGGGTTTCCTATCATTCCATACTAGAGTACACTATTCCTGAAAAACTGTTTGGTTTTGCACACAATATAGAATATCAAGACTTTACAGATAACTCGGATTACTGTACATACACATGCTTAGGAAACTCCAGCATAAGGCTGGATTTTTACAGCCTCCTGATATCACGAATGGATTACATAGGTCATACATACTATTGCCGAATTCTCAACACAGTTACACTGCCAAAAATGCAGAGTAACTCCTTTGGTGTCAATGTTATGTCTAGCTAGTATTTGCAGAATAGGCTAGGAGGCCATCCCATTGCTCCCACTTTGATCACCCACTTCTGATTCCTAAACCGCATTCATCTTTTCTTGTGTCAGAACTAAAATTAAATGTGGAAGCAGCTAATAAAACATTAGTGGAACAAAATCAGTAGCAACAGGGCCAATAAATATATACTTCAACCATAAACACAGACTTTAAAGTGCTTGTCACTTGTCACTGCTTCCTTCATTAGAATAAAAATGCTTGACTATGGCAAAGGAAAATTTTACACTGTATAACGAGCTCTTTTACTTTAAGGATCTTTAAACTTAAAACTTTGGAAGCCTGCCTCAGTGTCCCATCATTACACAGTTATAATCAGACAGACTGCTTGTATTTCCATGAGATGAGGACTGTGTTTCCTTGCAGCCTGCAACATATTTCAGTGGAGTTTACGTCTGAACTAGAATGCTTTGAACTAGTACAGTTCACATGTTAAAGAAAAAGCATTCCCTTGGGAATATATATACTGGGATAGCATTGACAATAGGATTCCTGGAAACTCCCAGTGAATGAGCTAATTCTCTTAATTCTCCATCTATCTTCATGGTCTGAAATTCCTATAAACCTAGCAATCGGGAGACAATCTTTTTCTTATCAGACACACATGTACAGACACCACCACCCCTACTTGCACAATGAGTTGTGAACAGGTGGTATTCTAGAACAAATGATATTTGTGCATGTTGGATGGAAGCAGAAGGTTCTAGCAGAAAACCTTATTATTTAATATTTCTATTATAAACAGAAGTACACACTGCCAAACCTAAAAGTGCATACTGTCCATGAGTTATCTTCTCTTCTTTGTTCTCAAAATAAAAAGAAAACAAAGCTAAGCATTAGAGAAAAAAAAACAGTTGCCTTTAAAGAATTAAGCAAGCATTAATATAACAACTACTGACTTTCAATATCCAAACTAAGACACCTTAACAAAATCTGACATAGAAAAAGGTCTTTTTTTCATTTCTTTTTAGAAAAGGACCCTGTATTGGGTTTGTGTGGCAAGGTTTTGGGAGGGGGGGGTGGGAGGGGGTGCTACAGGGGTGGATTCTGTGAGAAGCTGCTAGAA